>APFE030122105.1:68743-120086 GCA_000404065.3 Pinus taeda | reverse complement strand
AGGTATGGATACCAGCATCTTCACAAAAGGAATTCCTGTCTCTTATGTCAAGGATGAATGGACCACTTTACTGTTATTAGTACAAAAATTTTTGACTTGTGAGGGAAGGTTTGGGGTTTTATATATTTACCATGCTAAAGTCATGATGCATTTTTTTTTGGGAAGATATCAATCTCCCATACTTCCTACTCTCAAGTCTTAAGAAAATGTGTTCAATTCCCCAAAGAAATCCAGGAAACATTGAGTCACACCTATATCATCATGGTCTTGTCAAAATGTTAGTTGAAGAGCAGTTAAAAGCAAACAAAGATACCTGGAAAAGGTTTCTTGTCAGAAATCATTTTGAAGAGGTAGGAGAAACCTCTGTACCCAAAAAGAGTAGAAGACAGAGAAAAGAGGTTACCCCTGAAACCCAAGAAAAAATTGAAGAAGAAGCTGATATGCAAAATTATGAGCAAGAAATTGACCCTGAATCTACTGTAGATATTGACCAAGAAGCTCAAGGGATCATCGCAGAAACCCTTGCAGACCTTTCCAAAGAGGTTGCTCAAAAGAGAAAGGCGAGTAGTAAGAAGCAAGAGAAAAACAAAGGAAAAGCCATAATTCAGGAAACTCTTCTCACTCCTACAAACTCTAGTGATGAAGACACTCAACCTTTAGCCCAAAGAATGGCCAAAACTTCATAAAACCGCCCTTCCTAAAAAGGTGGAAAAACAAAAAGTACAAAAACAAAAACAGAGCACTTCCACTGTAAGAAGAAGCAACAGATTAAAAGGTAAAATGAAGACCACAAAAGGGCCATCCTTTATTGACTTAAGCTCACCTGAAAAAGATGCTACAAATCCTTCACACACTGAGTCTGTTGGACTAGTCCTCCACGTGAGGAAAGTCCGTTTGAGCATGAATTTGAAGTTGAAGTTGAGCACGAAGTTGAAGTTGAACATGAAATTGAAGTTGAGCATGAACTTGAAGTTGAGCATGAACCAAGCCCAAGAAAGTCACCAGAGGTTGATCCAGACCAACAAAAGGTTTATAACTATTTGGAAACATTGGAGCAAGCAGCTGCTGGCCCAAGCAATGTTTAACCTTTGGAGCAGCGAAATCACTCATTAAAACAAGAAATTTTTGAAATTGAAGTTCTAAATCGCCATATTATACAAGAGAATGAAAAATTAAAAGAAAGGGGCAATGTGGACAAGATGGTCCACGATAATACAATGCTGCATATGGGACTGTTGCAAAAAGAAAACAAAAAGCTGAGGAAGAAATGCAGGAGGCTAGACAGGGATTTGGTTAACCTAAGGTTTAGATGTTTAATGAAAAGGCCAAGAATTGATATTTCCACACAGAGGAAGAAGAGGAGACTAGATGTCTTGGCAGAGGCATCAAAGCATGTTGAGTAAGCAGTTTTTTTTGCATGAGGACATGCAATGCCCTCGTAGTGGGGGTATGTAGAGCCTCTAACCTACACCTCATCATCTACTATTATCTACTATTTTTCATCACCTATCTCTCTCTTTCACCTCATTTTCCCTGAAAAACCGCCCAGATCATTACATTAGATGTCATTAAGCATGATCAAGTGAGCTTTGCTAATGTGTGACTGTTTTGTTTAGATTTTGACATATTTACAGGCATTTCGCAGTTCTCTGCTGATTCCGCAGCTATCTGATGATTCCGCAGCCATCTGGAGATTCCGCAGCCTTTTTGTTGTTCTCAAGGTTCCACGTGCCATTTTGCCAAATGAGCCAAATGGGTACTTAGGTATCAAGGTGCTCGAGGTTCCTGTGCCATTTGTTCAATTATCCACGTCATCCATACCTCCGGTCAAACAGGGGCAAGATCCGCTCAACGAAGGCAGCTCAACGGTGATGCGTAAGCTGTTTGGTCACGTCAGCTCAGACGGTGGCTTGCCCGAGTTTCGCAGGACGTGGGGAACATAATCCAACTTTGGATTCAATCCCCATGACGAACAGGACCTCCAGCTCACCCACGCAGGCTCATGACGTGTTAATTCAGTTTTAATTACACATGACAGTTTGTTATTTTCTGTTTTTAGCAGCATGCATAGGCTATCCTTCAGATGCCTATAAATACTTGCGTCTGCGTACGCTTAAAGAGACTTTTACTTGCTGTATGTTTGGAACTTGTTGTAATTTTTTAGCATTCCCAAAACTCTGTTTTTATAGTGCTGTTCTAGCACTCTTAACTGTGAATTTCTGCATATGGAGTAATAGAACCAGTGTTGTTTTGGAGCTTTCAACACTTTGAGTCTTTCTTGGGTTATGTGAATGGAGGGCCCCTGTTCATACTAGCCTTGTATAGTATTTTCATGTTCAGCATTTTCTTTTCTTGATCTATGTACAGCATAATTTACTTCATTTTAATTCGTTTTGGATCCTTTCTTTAAGCTGATCAGCATTGCTCTTTTGCAGGTTTTTGACCCGGGATTATTTGTGTGTTTATGTGTTTTCTTTGCATCTAATGGTAGTTTCAGTTGACATATTTAAAGTTGCTGCTCCTTACTTTATTTCCATAGTTAGTTTTTAGTTTTAATTTTCAAAACTGTCTGCTAATATGTGAATGGTCTCTTACTATAAATTGTTTATCTCTTAGAGATCAGAATACTAATCACTTGCAGCTGGCTTTGGGTGCTTTCTAGACTAATCCTTAGCTACTCTCTAATCGTGCTTTACACGGTACTATGTGATATAGGCAGAGAGTTAGAAAGAGCAAAATATTATCACTAGTATTTAAAGTAGATTTTCTCATTTTTATCAGTTATTAGACTCACTTTTAGCTACTTCTTAATCGTGTCTTACACAGTACTATGTGTTAGAGGCAGAGAGTTAGGAAGATATAAACATTATCATTGGTCTTTTAAGTGATTTTCTTATTTTTGCAGCAGCATGAATGGTGTCTAATACCATTAGAAAGTGGTTCTTTGCTTTCAGTTTATTTTAATTCATTTCCTTCAAAGTCTTCCTTTTCAACAAATAATTAGAAACCACTAATCACACACCCTCACTCATTTAGAATTCACTCCACACACACCATCACTCATTTGTTTATAAATACCTCATCCATCTAGGAAGATAAATAATCACAAACAACACCCCCAAACGACAAAAAGCTTTAAGAGATTGCTTAAGTACATATAGTACACCTTCACTTCATCAGCTTACGAGCCCCGGGTTGACAATTTATGATATCAATTTAGGAATACTAAATTGACCAAACATACATCTAGATATATAAGACAGGAGCAACAATATTCACACTCTAGATGTGCCTACTCTAATGCACCATCATTTGATCTCAATACCAACAAAACAAGCATGGTAATACATGATGTAAATGCGATGTAGCAATATGAGCACTAACAATATACCATTATGCCATGCAAGGATACCAACACACTTGAATCTCTATGAGGTAGCTAGAAATTCTTTTTTATCAACATATTCCTACAATAAGCCAATGTTAAGTAAATGCATAAAAGTATCCTGCATAATAAACATGATGCCATCGATATGCTAGTCCTTTGGAAGCAAGAATTCTCCCCCTAAAAGTGTGATCATCATTCACTCCTTGACAACTCTTTCTATGAATAATTCAACCTCTAAATCCTATTAAAAAAAAATCTGAATAGATTTAGCATTAGTAGCATAAGAACAAATGGAAAGTTATCATGTCCTCAAATATACCATAAAAATCAACATACAACTACTCCAAGGATAACAACAAATATATGTGGCTCATTTGAATTATGACAAGCTGAAAATAAGAATAGATCATAAATGAACCAATACTTCAAATATCATGCAACTCCCCCTGAACTCATGCATCTCTTTCCTCATATTTAGAGTTTTGTTCATCCAAACTCTCCAATATGGCCACACCTCAAGTGGTCTAGATGTAACTCAATATGCCTCCATATGATCCCCTTGAGACCATGCATGCCTCAATTTTTGGTGGGAGTCTCTTGTTTCTCTCTCCTCCAAACTTTGGTGGATTGATCTTTGACATGTGCAATACCTTATTTTTTCTCATGTAAATGGCATTGCATTATTTCTCTCGTTGATTGAATCACATATAAGACATGAGTATATTGAAATTTTTGTCCTTATGTCCAACATTGTCACATATGAACCTTATGTGAGCAAGGAACAAAGGAACAGATTCGCAACTTTTGCTAATCTATTTTCTACTCCTTGCACTCAATATCTCCTATGACCTACACTCAATATCCCTATGGCCAAAATCATTCTATGAGAAACAGTAACTATAAAAATTACTATTATACTTGAATTTTAATGATCTTTGTGATGGGGCAATTTTCCTTGCATGCTTACTTGAGGTTGCTTCCCTTATGGCTGCTCCTTTTTTTGGGAGCAATTGATCTCTTTATTTCAGCTAGTCATTGCAACATGTCCAGGTTTTTGTCAGTTAAAACATCTAACCTCTCTCAAGGGTGTGAATTATCTTCTTGAAAAATCATTTTTCTTTAGAACATTCTTTTTCTCCTCACTTAGTTGTTGGTCTTTCTGATGACTCTCCTTTTTCACGCTACTACTAGTTGCTCCAATATTTTATGATTTTCTTGTAGTTTCTTGAGATCTATATCTAGTCCTTTCTAATTCTTCTCTTGCAACATCTACTTTAGCTTTCAGTATTTGAAATTGATGTTCCATTTAACTATACATTTCCTCATTCCTTATTCGATTTTCCTTCCTTCTTCAACCAGAGTTTTCAAATTTGAAATTTATTCCTTGAATTTTTTCTCTCTTCCTTCAAGAATTTGAAGCAATTTTCTCAAATCTCTATTTTCAAGTGGGATCCTTTGTACGATAGCCAATTCTGAGATAAGTTGAGTTTGATCTTCTACTAGTTTCTCATTTTCTCCATGGCCACTACTAATTTCCTCTCCAAAAGGGTTACCTCCACTTCTTTTTTAAGGATCAATCTCATTCGATTGATATCATATTCTAGCTCATCAATCTCAAGAGCATTATTATCACTTCATGCACAAGAGGAATCTAGTAATTGCTCACCATTCTTGACTAACAAAAATAAGAGATTTTTGAATCTAAAATTTTTTAATTTTTTCGCTGCTCTTTTCTTTTGAGACATATTCTTCTTATTTTTGTCCCTAGCCCACAATAAATTCTCAATTAGTCAAGCATCACTGCAGAGAACTTTCTCTCATACCACTTGTTAGAAATGTAGGTCACTACTGAGAGGGGGGTGAATCAATAGTGATGAAACTTATAATTTTTTTACTAATTGATTAACATTTCAACCATTCACAATATGAAACACATAATGAGAGATCAGAGAATAAAATATAAACACAAAACCATAAAAATATTCAACACACAAGACACCAATGATTTCTAGTGGAAACCCTCAAGGGGGAGAAAAAACACCTACTACTATTGTTTTGTTTCTTGTTCTATTATTATTATATAAATAAATTATTTTACATCTTTCAGCTGGCCACCATGAGCTAGGATCCGCTACCCTTATGAACTATATTGTTGGCCACCACTAGCTAGGGAGTATTTACTCACACGGCTTTGCAGGCCACAACCTGAAGGAAGCCACCACTCCCAACAAGCCTTGCCCAATGACCATTGGATTATCTAGCCACTGCTGGATGGAGATGCTAATCCCAATATATTATTTGTCTGGAAACCACTAGCAAGGAACCACCACCCCTATCTTCTTCAACCACTATTGTTGGGCATGGAATCCCCCCACAACATGTTTTGGGGCTCAAAGCCAAAGTCTTGAGTGATATTATTGTAAATCTCTGCAAAATGCGGGCGTGAAATGTATGTTAGAGTCATAGGGTTGTCCACCCTAAGTTTGAATGTAATGTTAGCCTACCCGTGGTCCACAGACCATGGGATTGTATAAATAGAGCGAGGCTCTGAGTTGTAAAGATATCGCCAGGAGGATAGAATCTAATGGATAGAATGAGATAACGAAGCATAGAAGAAGAATCTAAGTGTGTCTTGGGTTGTAGTAGGAGGAAGAGGCTCTGCAGCTGAGTGCACAGAGGCCTAATAGATTTTGCAACTGAGTGCGCAGACCGCTGCAGCTGAGTGAGTAGGGTAGAGTTGAGTCTGTAATTGGAGAAAAGATTAATAAAGAGAGGTTTTGTTACCAATTCTGTCAATTTTTTCTGAGTTATTACATGTTTGATATAATTTTCAATTATACTGTTTATTTACTGCACACACTTACATGAATTATGAATATTTTTAAGTATAACTGAAAGCATACTTTTAATAAGCTAAGTTAATCAACTAACATTGGATGATTAGTACGAACTTGGGTAATAACACTGTTCGGCCCCCAAGTAGGGCTGCGCGAAGGCAGTATCTCACGCTGTGAGGTATAGGAAGGTGTATGTAGCAATGTCCAGAACTGCTGACCACTGGAAACCATCAGACATCTCCACGGTGTGGAAACCCAGTTCTAGCACCCTCCCATACTACTTCGGGTGAGACCTCAGTCCATGCTCTGTAGACTGTTGCCGAAAGGGCCAATAGTACCGGGATTTATTTGGCTAAATCACCTCTGTACCTGGGTCAGGCCCCAACAATCCAATAAATGGTTCCATTGTCGGGACCGGGATATGCATAAGGGATGTCTGATGTCGTGTCACTGGAATCCAACAAAGAAAGAAATTTAAGGGTGGTTTGATAGAAATATTCACGATTCACGACGCAGGAAAACAATAATCTGTGAGTATTAAAGGAACAATGGTTAGAGCACTAGTTATATACAGAAATCCATGAAATTTTCTTTGCATCCTTCCCCTCTGAGTTGTACGAGTGGATAAAAAAGCTAGCAGACAGTCAGGGAAGGTGTAGGCTTGACAAACCAATTGTGTGGACTCTAGAATTGGTGTGTAGGCTAGAAGCGTCGGAAGTAAGATTGCACATGTTGTGGACCATTGGCTTGATCAAATTATAGGAGGGTTTATCACCAAGTTCACGGTAGACACAATCATCAGCTATAACGAGGCGGAACGACGCTTCCTCAAAGGACCGCAAGGTAAGTACATTAAATCGTTGAACACTTGGATTAAAATGCTATTGTGCGAAAAGTGGGTTATGCGAATAATTTTATGTTTGGGGTTATGCGAAGTGGATGGATCTATAGAAACGAAGGTAGCAAAGAGGTAGAAACTAGCCCCTTGATTTCGCCTCGACGAGAAAGTGAGGAAGAGTTCACGAAAGTTTCTCTGAGAAGCGTGATCAATCTGATAAGGCAATGAATTCCACGCATACGTGTTACCGGGATTAATGTCCACTTGGATGCTGCTATTCCCACTAAGACTGGTAGCTATCTTAGAAACAAACAAGTAAAGTCTACTTTCGTTTTCCTTTATGAAAATAGATAAGAGTGGAACCAAGGAGACCAACCTTAGTCTTGCGCTTGATTTCCTTGTTTGATTCCTCTCCTTCCTGATAGAGCTTCGCCGCTTCTTTTTCATCTGCCCAGCTTCAAAGAGCACCTGTGGAATCACAACAACATACTAGTATCAAAGAACAAAGATCTATATTCATAAATAACACAGGACCAAATGTGTGTTAACCATACAAATGCATATATAAGTAAACATACAAGAATATGGAGGAATTCTTGAATAGCTTTATTAAGATGAAAAGTAGCAAGAGGATTACAACCATATGTTTTGACCCAGCATCATCCTCCAGCTATAATTCCCTTCTTCACCTCAAGTAAAGCTTAGATCACCCAACACTATGAATATACACCAGAAAACCAACAACACTTCTCTACAAGATACAAGATTCCAGCCTCCAGATCTCTATGATGAGGGATCCATATATAGATGATTGTAGGGAGGTGAGTCATATTCTGGGGTCTTGATTAGTGTCCTCTCTCTGATAGTTCTTACTTCCACTTGGAGAATGATGATCTCTTACTCATCCCTGGTTGAAAACAGAGAGGCAAGTGTCGGAGGGGAAGCTTCTGGAAGATTCCATGATCTTCCACCTCGCATTTTGTCCCTGCCATTTGTCCATTCCTGACCATCGCACCCTACAGAAGAGCCATTCAGTATGCATCGCACCCTGTACACTGGGAAGGTGATATGCATCGCACCCTCTGCACTGGGTTTTTAGTATGGTCCAGTTTTGACCATTTATGAGCAGTTTTTAGTGGAGAACTTCTGGGAGATGATGTAATTAGCTGACCTTGTTCCTTTAGGCAGTGAAGCAACACTTTTACGGACTTAGGAGCCCTCATTTTATGGACATTTATGATTGGGGTTGAAGTGCCCAAGAATGTCTATAACAGTTGCCCCCTAAAGCATGAGGTCGTTAACCTTTTTGATGTCGGGTGAAATGCTTTACTATGAGGATCCGAAGTTTTTTCGAGCTGGGAGGCGACCTGTAATAAGAGAGAATACAATACATTATTTTGACAACATTTTTTCATGATCTAGCTGAGGCGGGCATTCCCATGCTCAACTTTATAAATTCATTTTTATGTACATAGGACAGACAATCGTCTGTGTGGCCGATTGATGATTTGGACTCATCATCCTTTGATTTGGATGATCATCTATTTGGAAATGATGTACACTTGATGTCTTTATATTCCTGAATATATCGCAACCCGGATGGATGAAACTAGATCCGGGGTCTTCAAAACTCGTTCAATCTTTACTCGGAGTACAAGTCGATCCATGTGAAAAATGTTCTGGAGTCGAACATGGAAAGACATCACCTGATTACCAGCCAATGATGTAAGCTGTTAACAGGCGCGAGAGGAATCACCAATAATGACAATGACCCTCAAGGTATTACAGTACAATTCACGTGGTGTGACCAATACCTCTTTATTTTTGTCAGGCTTGAGGAGGATAACATATGCTTGTTCTATAATCCGCCCTTCGGGCGAACTTGTCGCTATATTTTAGCGAACTTAACAACAGTGAAACTCGTTCTCGTCCATTTGGATGAGTTTGTTGCTATTCAGTTTTAACGAGTTTAACGACAAAGATAACTCGGTCCCTTTCAATTTTAGAGTGTCTAAAAGGAACGGAAAGGAGACTCCAAAGATTCTTTTTCGTCATGTAATCCCTTAAGTCCGAAAAAGTGTAAAATAATACTAAAGGGATGATTTTTCGATAGTTTTAATGAGCCGAACGAGACAAGCACTCGATATTTTTGTGTAATAATCCCTCAAATAAAAAAGATTAAAATCTAGAGGAGGGATAGCACTTCTGATGACTTTAACAAGCCGGAGAGGCCAATTGCTCGGCAATCTTTTCATATTTTACGAGTCAGTTGAAAAGAGCTTAAAGGAGACTCGTTTTCGAGGAACGAGTGATGATTTTGGGTAAGGTTTGGAATTCTCCAATCACGACAGTGTCACAAGGATGGCTAATAGAATCACTCTTCGCAGATGTTCCTCGAAGGGGTAAACAATCATATGGGGGTGAATGATCGTCTAAAAAAAGAGTGGAGGTGATGATGAGAACATGACCAAGGCTCAAAAGCTGGTGATAAGGAATTCACAATGATTATTTACCGGTTCATTTTTTAATGAGCTTAAACTCCGGGGGAAACATTTTCTCATGACTTATGTTTATTTTTTAACGAGCTTGAAATATGTGCTAAAATTGCTCGTGAAGGGTTTATTTTTTAACGAGCTTGAACCCTGCAGTAACACTGCTCGCTAGTCATATGATAAGGATGTCTCATTCAAGATGCCATTTTGAAGGGGATTGCATCTTTTGAAGCTTTGCCCCGGATCCTTTCTTTATGCAAGCTAGGAAACGACCAGCCTTACAGGTTTAAAGGGTTAGAGGTCCTACAAATTTAAAAAAATAAATAGTCACTCTTCGCTTGCATGCAGAAAGGTTTGCATGCCCCCAGGTATAGCGAAAAATTCCCAGGTTACCATGAAAGTTCCCCACGTAGCAGACATAATGCTTCCTTGGCGATGTCTACCGAAATAGACAAAGGGGAGCAGTGCAGATGCATGTCACTCACATAACTTTAGCGAATGTATCTTATTCCAACCTAATCCCATTTTCCTATGAGGATGGGTGTGTCAGGCTAGTCATATATCCCCCTGCAGAAACGCACTCTATACCCAAAGTTTTCCTGCCAAAACAGGCCAGGGTGCATGCCCCCTGGGTTTCAATTACATCCTCTTGAATCACTCGCGCTCATCAGGTGGATGTATTGGAGATCGATGAGACATTCCTTGCATGAAAAGACCATTTAGGGATGGCATTTGACTATTTGCAATGTTTGAACCAGGGAATGACATTTGGTCTACGAGCTTGACCATTCTGCCTTCGTGTGGAAAACACATTACTCTAAAGAGTGAGGAGACGATGGCTCCCATGCAATAAATATAGTCACATCCAAGGATTAGATTATAATCCAAGGGTCCTTGAACTACCATCACATTCATGTGAACGATTTTCCTTCTCAAAGTAATGGGCACATTTGGAAGGATCCCTAATGGTCGATTGGTTTCTTTGTCAAAGCCTGTCAAATTTCTCATTTCAAGAAAAAGTGATGGCGAACCAAGTGCTTTCCAAGTAGTTGAGGAAAGGATACTCACAGAAGCCCCTTCATCGATGATGGTACCAGCCATGACCATTCTATAATATTTTATAATGATTCTGATTGGTACACTAGCTGGTAAAATGGGTCTGCCTAGTAGATTCCAGTCGAAGGAAACGACTAGGTTGCTTGGAGGTGGGACCGAATAGATGGCTGGATATGACTCTGATGAAATTCCTTCCTGCGATAAATGAATGGGTGGACTACCTCCAAGTTCATTGGAGTTTGTGTTTACAAAAAGAATTTGAACGGTGTCATTCTCTTTCTCTTCAGTGACGGTATCATTCGAAGATGAACACTCTGAAGGCAAGACTAGGTCAATTGCCCTCTCGACCTTTTGACTTTCATCTGGTATGGATTCAGAGGGTTCATTTTCAATGATAGATGCTTCGGCTGACCATAATGACGGGCCAGCCAGATTTTCAACCAGTGGTGGACTTGACAAGAGTTTTTAATATCTAGGAGGGAGCCGTAGCGGTGAAGCAGGATGGTCATCCAAAACTCTTTTAGCTTCGTCAAGGAAGGGACAACGGTGGATGGAGTGATTGCCTTCACACAATTTACAAGGAAATCTGGGATTTCTTTTCTATCCAGGTGCTTCACTTTCACTGGTTGATGGTGTGCATTCAACATGATCATCAGAGGTTGATGACACCGGATTGTGCAAACGAGGAGACCAGTCCCTTAAGATCCATGGGATGCAAGGACAATCTTGGTGATAGTGGTCTCCATTACAAATGACATAAGGAGATTTAGGTTTAGATGGTATGGTGTGAGGATTTTCGCTAGATGACGCTTGGTTGCCCCTTTTCAATTTTGGTTCCTTTTTCTTCTTTTCCTTTTTCTCTTTCTGCTTCTTCTTCTTCTCAGTTACTTGATTTTTTTCTTTATCAGCTTTATCAAGCGAAGAGGAAGGAGGAGAGGGAGAATCAGACGATGTAGAAAGTTGGGAGGCAACTCTAGTGTCATCTAGTTGCTAACTTGACTGTTTAGGAATTACGGGATTCTGAACGACAGAGGTAGAGAAGAGCTAGACTGGAAAACCAATTGTCAACCCTGAAAGTGACAATGTGGCCATATGGGGTGCACCAACATCTCCCCAAGAGGAGAAGGGACTAGGATTTCCTCCAAGGGGAAATCCTTGGTTGGTAGACTCCATTTTCTCAACCTAAAGACCAACGAGGGAATTTGTGATGTTATTCCGATTAAAATAAATTTTAGACGCTTTGACACAACTTGTTTTTTCAATTTTAAAGAGTCGAGAAAAAACAAAAGATGACTCTAGTCGCCTTTGATTTTTATTGAGCCTGAAGTGACAAGTGCTCAGAGGAACTTTTCTTTTAAGGAGTCTGAAAAGGAGCAAAATATACTTCTCTGGAGATCTAGGCAGAGGGGATTACCAAACCAATCACAAAACTATAGAATACTTTTTACGGTACGGCAGCCAATCTTCCCGAATGTTGTGTTCAGTGCATTGCGATTGATAGGGCGGCAGACACAGCTTCCTAAAGATAAAGGATGCAACCTATTGTGGTCTCCCAAAATATACTCAACAGTACATGGGAGTACAAGTCTGTACTGGCACTTTCCATCTCAGAGTGGAGGAATCACCCAACCAACAATGAAAACAACAATTACCAGGTTTTACGACGTCGGAATACGTATCTAGCCTAGACCTCTAGATGTTGTGCATTAAGTTCCAAAGCGTTGTTAGATTCATTAAATTTATTTTAAGTTGATCTTGCTAAAAATTTTCCTTTCAGGTTCACCGCATGATGTGTATACAATTCCTAAAATGCAGTCTAAGATGATAAACAAACATTTAATCTTCTTTTGACAATGAAAATCCTAGCTATTAAGGAAAGAAAGTTAAGAATCTTTCAGCAAAGAGCACAGAGCACACGCTAAATGCATTGTCCTAAATCAAACCAAGCAGTCAAAATGAAAATGCACATGCATGTATTTGTTTTCATCCTTCTTAATGTATGAATGATGATAAGAAAGCTATGTGCAAATCTAAATTATTTTCAAAGCGACAATACTCAACAAATTTCTTTTCAAAACGAAGTGAAGGTAAGAGAGACACTTTGCAATTTCGAAATGAAAATTGCTTTTCGACACTTAAAAAATTATTAATTCAAATCATATGCAATAGTAACTGTATAATAAAATATCAAGAACAATGGGACTGTCTTCTAAAATTGAAAACGATAGCTACGACACTTTCAGATCAAGAAACGACAGTTTGACTATGCTACTTTTTTGCAAAAGAGAACTGAAAATGGTGCACAATACATGAAAACACTTACAATTCTTTGCACTATGGAGGTAGAATAATGTAAGAGAAGGGGGTTTTTACAGAGGTACACTGACCATAGACAGCAAAACTCCTGAATAGGACTGAAAAAAGTGAGGAAAAACCAAAGTTTTAAGGTAAAGTTAACCTTCCCTGACCATCACCCCTGTCACACATAGAATTAAGTATGTAGCGCACCTTGTACACTGGGAAGGTTATATGCATCGCACCCTCTGCATTGGGTTTTCAATATGGTCTACTTTTGACCATTTATGAGCAATTTTTAGTGGAGAACGTCTGGGAGATGATGTAATCAGCTGACCTTGTTCCTTTAGGTAGTGAAGCAACACTTTTAGGGCCTTAGGAGCCCTCAGTTTATGGACATTTATGATTGGGGTTGAAGTGCCAAAAAATGTCTATAACAATACCACCCCCACCTATACCGCCATTGGTTTCACCATCTCCAACCACACCACCTCTTCCATCACCACAGTTCAATATGGCGAGTGCGACAAAATTGCCGATATTCAAAGGAGTAAGGAACGAAGATCCAGACCAATTTTGGTTCGTATTAAAGGCTGTATGGGAAGCACAGGGAGTCATGGATGACAATATAAAGAAGGCAATGTTGGTGAGCGCATTTTAGGATCACACACTGACATGGTACATTAAGCATTCTAGTGACCATCCAAATGCGGGGATCACAGATATCCAGGTCGTGCTGAACAGGGAATTTAGCAAGACAAAATTAGAGACATAGTCGATTATCGGGTTTAAGTAAATCACGATGCTTCCAGGCGAGACCCCATGGGATTTGCGTCAAAGATTGAAGAGTGTGATTCACGAAGCCAACATGACCTTGATGGATGGACATCACCACACATGGTTTGTAGCATAACTAACATCGCATTTAAGGATGGTGCTGTCATAGTAGAACCTATCCACGCAAGTTGAAGCTTTGGATATTGCAATGAGACTGCACAAAACCCTAATATAAGCTCTTAGCCTAGGAGTTAAACAAATCCACACGTAACTGCAAAAGTTTTGTCTCGAAATGTAGAGTTTGAAACAGGACAAGACAATTCGGCCAGAGGCGCGCAAGGAGGTATGGTGCATAAAATGCAAAGATCAGGGGCATGATAAGGACCATTGTCCAGTCCTCGCAACTACTTGGCAGGAGGAGGGCTGATGCCATTAAGACCATAGGCACAAGCGGGACCGAGCACAACCACTGCATTATGGTGCATGATCTGTCAGATAGGAGGAAAGCACGCTACAGATAACTGTCACCTATTACAGAAGTATCAGCAGACGTCCTAACAATTGTTTTGTAATTTCTGCAGGTTGGTAGGCCATGATGAGTGCACTTGCAGAAGTTACGAGCTAATGATGGATTAGACTCCTCTCTATAGAGTTCAGACAGAAACATGAGCCCTCGATCCAAATGCAGGGTTGGCACGCACTGGATTTTAGGGGGGCAGATGGGGTCGAGGTGGAATGGGACCAAGAAGGGGTCACAGAAAGCTGATTTGTTACAATTGTGTAGGGCCAGGGCATTATGCCCGTGATTGTACAAATACAATGAGAGCATGGTGTTTATATTATACTTAATTTGATCAGTGAAGGATTTCCCAACACAATAGCAAGGTTGCACGATAAAGGAGTACTCTAGCCTCCCTTGAATTAGAACCTACAAATGATGAGGACTGGGTCACGTGAAGAGGACCTGAATGTAAACATCATGCTCCAAAGCGGTATCACGATAGGCGATGACAAAGGTAAGCAACTTGAAGAAAGTCTATGGGTTCACAAGGTTCCTACAAAGGAATATGAATTTGATTGGAGCGCGCGAAGGAGACATTCATGGAAGCTAAGAAGAGTTTCACGGAGGCCTCCACTTCAGGTAGTAAGGATCAACTAGAACCGGGGATGGATCCTTCAATGCTCACTACCTTTCTGTAGACATGCATGAAACTACTGCATGACAAAAAAGCAGTAAGGAATGCAAGAACTCATCACTAGGTGCAATGGGTTAGGAGAACCACGTGTAGTCTAGAAGCTCGAAAAGCATGCATTGTAAACAGGAAGGGAAATGAGATTGACTACGAAAATAAGAGAATATGAAATGGATCAAGTGATTTTGGATTTAGGATTAGACATGAACGTACTGCCAAAGCAGACATGGGAACACATGGGTAGGCCCATGTTGCAGTAGTCTCTTATTCAATTGCGAATGGCGAACCAGCAAAAGATCTTACCGATGGGAAGATTGCATGGGATAATGGTAGACATCGAAGGTATGAGCGCGCTTGCAGATTTCGAGGTGATAGAGATTGTCGATGACAAAAATACCTATCCTGCACTACTGGGAATATATTGGGCCACTGATATGAATGGAGTGATAAATATGAAGAAGCGCAAAATGATTTTCGAGAAAAAGTCACTACGTGTAGTGGTACCTTTAGACCCTGTAGAAGGATCGTGCTACACAGAGCCAATGCGCGATGACAACCTAGAGTGTATCTGCAAGATAACCACTTGAGAGCAGGAGTGGGTGAATCCAACAACAGAATGTAGAATTTCGTGGGAGCGCGAAAGCTCCTACACTTCGGATTTGGATGAAGAAACAGAATGATGGCAGAACTGGTTACATGAGGTAACCACGCTCAATTGAAACATGATGGTAATATCACTACTCTGCGTGACAACTGAGGTGAGAGATTTTCCTATGTATGATAGGTTAACATTCTGGATGAATTCATGAACAAATTTGAAAGAGAAGTGCCAAAAAAACAGCGGTTTGATGCTCTGAAATGGGCACTACGTGATACGGCTGCAAAGTGGTGGGATATGCACTAATAGAGTTTCGGGGACTAGTGCGAATGCAGAAAGATGATGCGCTTACAATTTGGGAAGCCTCATATGAGGATGGAAGCCAAGCATGAGGGATGGAATAGCTTGCATGTCCACCTTTCCAAATGGGCACAGGCATATGGTACACATCCCACACAAACACACACCACTCTCGCAATAGGAGACAAGAACAACAAGTAGAAGAAGGCTGCAGAAGCAGTAGCAGTAGTGCAGGTAGTAGAGGCAGCAATGACACAGGCAAACGAGGGCCAAGCAATGTCCTCAGGGTAGGAGGCAGAGGAAATAGACACAACAGAAGGGAGCGTGGACCCAGGGGCCACGTCCACACAGTTAAATCACCTATGCATCACAAAGAGATCGGGCCCAAGGAAGAAGGTAAAGGCCTCGAAGTTGGCCATTGACCCGATCACCTTAACCAAAGGTGATCTCCATGAAATTGACAAGACGGTCTACGATGTCACAAGTGAAGTGCTTCAGGAGTTCATGCAAGAGCATTAGACTGTGTTGGGGGCCCTTAGGGCACAACTGTAGGAGTTACAGGTGTGGCCCCCTCAAGAAGGCACCTTGTCAACACACGTCATAGTAGGAACTTCAACAGTAGAGCAGATGTTGCACGCAAGAATGGAAAACAGAATAGTGTTGCCAAAGGGAGATATAGTGTTGTCCAATGTGATGGATCAATTGTTGATTAGGATGATGAAAGGCCTTGGCCTTAATCTTGTTGCCATTCCCTAGGAAACACAGTATCAATTATAGGATGGGATGACGGCAGAGCTACGGGGTAGAGAGATCCACGCAATCCAGGTTCTTAGCGAGCAGAAAATAAACATAGAATAGCTCAGATTGTAGCATGACGAGTTGCTGTCACAAAATCAACATTTGGTGCACACGGTAGATGATGCTTGCTGACACATCCTGAAGCTGGCCATCACAATATATCTACCAGTAGAAGTGCGGATCCACAATTTGACAACTGGAGTCCGTGAGCCTAGAGAAGAGACGACAAAGATTCAGTTGGAGTTGAATCTTCAGATCACCATGCTACGGTTTAAGGTGAAACCTTCCACTCCCCCAGAAGTTAGAGAATAGCACGCTAGCACTATCACAATGGGGTTGGAAGAAAGTGGAGGTGCAGTGCGCGACTGTACCAACATGTTGGAATACGTACTTGGGTCCTCATGACTTTGTAGGAGGACCCCAACATCCAGTGGCTAGAGACAGAGGTGCATGAACTCTAGCAATAGTACGACAGTTTCGGAGGAACTACGCAAACAATAGTCCTCACTTAGCGGCTTGAGAGGACGTAGCAAGCCAAGGCATTAAAGGCGTAGGTGGATTTGGTGTGCCATAAAGAAGTAGTTCTCAAGGCATGCATTCAACCATGGATTGACGAGGCCTTCACAATCATGGCGAATATTGAAGGAAATTTTGCGCACATTCATAGGATGCATGTGCAGATGCAGGGAAACATGCCAGACACAAAGGTGTCAGAAGAACAGATGCATCAAGTTCAATAAGCAATAGCTCAGTGCGTTGCGGTCATCAGGAATGTTCAAGACCAATTGGAGGGACTCCGCACCAAGATCACCACACCAATAGAGTGACTCGAGGGCAAGTCATGATGTTTGTGTTGGGGCTTGTTGGGCATGGAATTCCCACACATCATGTTTTGGGGCTCAAAGCCTAAGTTTTGAGTGTATTATTGTAAAGCTCCACGAATTGTGAGCGTAAAATGTATGTTAGAGTCATAGGGTTGTCCACCCTAAGTTCGAATGTAATGTCATCCTACCCATGCTCCACAGACCATGGGATTTTATAAATAGAGCGAGGCTCTGAGCTGTAAAGATATCATCAGGAATCTAATGGATAGAATGAGATATCGAAGCATAAAAGAAGAATCTAAGTGTGTCTTGGGTCGTAGTAGTAGGAAGAGGCTCTGTAGTTGAGTGCATAGAGGCCTAGTAGAGTCCACAACTGAGTGCACAGACCCTTGTAGCTGAGTGCGCAGGGTAGAGTTGAGTCTGTAACTAGAGAAAATATTAATAAAGAGAGGTTTTGTTACCAATTTTGTGCATTTATTCTGAGTTATTACATGTTTGATATCATTTGCAGGTATACTATTTATTTACTATGTGCACTTATATGAATTGTGAATATTGTTAAGTATAACTGAAAGCATACAAATAAGATAAGTTAATCAACTAACATTAGATGATTAGTATGTACTTGCGTAATAACACTGTTTGGCCCCTGAGTAGGGCTGAGAAAAGGCTTTATCTTAGGTTGCGAGGTACAAGAAGGTGTGTGTAACAACGTCTGCAACCGTGGACCACTTGAAACCATCAGACATCTCTAGGGTGTGGAAACTTGGTTCTAGCACCCTCCCATACTACTTCGGGTGAGACCTTAGTTTGCGCTCCATGGACTATTTCCGAAAGGGCCAGTAGTATCGGGATTTGTTTGGCTAAATCACCTCTGAACTTCGGTAAGGTCCCAACAAGCCAACAAATACTGAATGGAGACCACCACTTCCTAAAAATATCTGAGCCATTTTTTCATTCACCTTCAAGCTAGACTCTAAGGAGAATTACACAACTCAAAAACAATATATCATTCCTTTTCAGCATGATAAAATATGTCCACAAACAAACACTTCAAACACATAGTAGTTTGATGAATTCACTAGAAACTACGACACACCAGATAATCTCCAATCATTCCTTGCTCCATCTCCTCACTCTCTCTGCATAATATGCTGAATGAAACATGCTTCTTCTACCTTTTGTAACACTTGCAAACTACTACATATTTTCTACATCATGTCCCCCACAACTTGCACACACTTCTCTTCTCTCACACTCAATCGATAATGCAACCAACCAAAACTCCTAAAAGCATTCTCCTATAAATAATTTTCCGGATTTATTAAAACAATACTTGTAATCAAAGTAATGGAGAACTAATCATCTATATTCACATGTTCTTGATTGTTGCAATATTTTGATATTCTTCTCCTTGACTTGATCTTCCATTTTCTTCATTCAATGAGAAATTTTTTATTCTTGACTTAATCACCCTCTATAATTAAGACCTAGTAAAATCGACTTCAACCCATCAAAAACCATGGGAAAATACCTTGGGAAATACTTATGTTATTTTATGTGTGAGCATAAATCAGAATTTCCCCTAAAGAGATATCATCAATAGGATCATAAATGATTCCTAGATATAATCGTCACCACAATAACATGGGCATACCTGTAATATTAACAAAATCTTCACTTGGAGCATAATTTCTTCCTAGAGATGATAACATAACTTTTGATCCTTGTCTCCTTCTTCAAACATATTTGGAGTTAAGATTTAGAACATGAAAATGAAACTATGAAACATTCTAAAAAACCTCTTTCAACTCCTATACAACATCAAGAACAACATCATAAGGACCAAATATCTCTAAATCAAGTCAGAATCACAAAGACCTAGTTGGACAAACACCCCTGTATGGATCATCATATCTGCATTATGTCAATACCTCTGCATTAGATCAATGATAACTCATCTCTAGCTGACCAAAAATAATGAGGGAAACCATCATTAGGTTGATAACAATGATAATAAAAATAACACTAATTCCCTATTGACATCAATTCCAACACTAAAATGCCAGCATTCTCCCCCTTTGGCGTTGATGTCAACCTCAACTTGATCTCCATCAGTCTGAGGATGATCTCCAAAATCTCTCCATTCTCCATTGTCTTCCATATTTACATTCTCTCTCCCCCTTTGACATCAATGGAAAATGGAAAAACTAGCATTGAATAATAATTCCAACAATGTGAAAAATGAAATCAGTACTCCCCCTATCATGCTCCACACCATGTCGATCCAAACTGATCATCTGATAAGAAAGATAAACCTGTGAAACAATGAGCTCAACTTCCAACCATGTCTCTAGCCAAAACCATGTAGTCTCTCATGCTGAACATGCTCCCCCTAAGCATGTAATGGAGCTACAAACACACTCTCTTTTCCAATGTAGCAACACTTTCGCTTCTCTCCAATAAGTCTCCTTGCCAAGTGCAAGAGACTACTCCTTATGGACTAAGACTCCAACTGGGTTTGACAAATGATATACAATGAAATATGATACAAATACAAGGCTCCATGGAGCCAATACATGGCTATGATAAGTAAATAAAACTGATATATACCCCTCTACAAGCATACCTATCACCAACCAATGACTCTATGGACTCAAGTTTAGATTCTTTCCACGACTAGCCCACATAATTAATTGAGGGGTTAGAGGGGGGGCAGAGCACCCCTTTCGTTGTGCTGATTGTATAGTGGGGGGAAGGGGGAGGGTCATAGGGGGTTTGAGGTGTACCTGTAACCCCACTTTATGGGGTTCGGGGTAGGGCCTCGGAAAATTTTGGTTTTGGAACCTATGTTAGGTTGGGCAGACCCACCTATGGTTTTGTGAATTATTTTCGCACATGTTTTTTGAATGCGATGGTTTTTGGTTCATGGTTTTGGACATGGTGGCTTTCAATCCATGGTATTGGATGATTTGGCATGTATAAATATGTATTATAAAATTGAAAGGAAAATAATGAAAAATCAATCTAGTAGTCCTAGTTTTGGGATCTAGGGAAAATCTCTGTGTATAAGTGTTTTATGTGTTATGCTCTCGCATTGTTTATTTTCTGTGTTTTAGAATTCATATGCAGGTAATTTTTGTACAGGGTTAAAACCTACATTTGGTATCAGAGCAATTTTGGCTTCAAGGGGACGCCTTTGTTGTTGAGGGGTTTCGCTTGGGCCTGTGGTAGACGCTGTTCAGTGGGAGATCTGCGAGATCAATTCTAGTGGTGAAAGAAGATGGTGAGGAGTGGAAAGATAGAGATCGAGAAATTTAATGGTCAAAGTTTTGAGTTGTGGAAACTCAAGATGGAGGATCTGTTGGTGGATAAAGATCAGCGGATCACGGTAGATCTGGGTACTAAACCAACGAGAGTGTCCGACAAAGAATGGAAGAAGTTGGATCAGAAGGAAAAGAGAAAAATATGATTGTGTGTCTCAGATTCAATATTGCTAAATGTATCAGGGGAAGCTACGACGAAGGCTTTGTGGGACAAGTTAAGTAATTTGTATCAATCTAAGTCTCTGGTGAATAAACTGTTCCTACGAAAAAAGTTGTATAACCTAAGGATGAAAGATGGAGACTCAGTGACAGAGCATTTGAACGGATTTAATGTTGTGGTAAGTCAATTAACATCTGTTGATATTAAAATTTCAGATGAAGATAAGTGCATCAGTTTGTTGTGTTCTCTACCAGATTCATGGGATAGTCTGGTTATTGCAATAGGTAGCAATCCAACTACCTTTCAGTTTGATGAAATAGTCTCAGCCTTGCTAATGGAGGAGATGAGACAAAAATATAGAGAGCTAGAATGGTGATGCCTTGTCTGTACGAGGACGGTCCCAGAATAGAAACAAAAATAAGTCATCGAGTGGGAGATCTAAGTCTCTAGGAAATCCTGTAAAGGTGGTGTGCTGGAAATGCGGAAAGGAAGGGCACCGCAAAAGGGATTCTAAATCTAAAGCTCATGATAAAGGAAAGGGATCTGATGATGCTCCTTCTGTAGAGGTGAAAACCACCTCAAATGAAGGTGGGGATGTGTACTTGGATTCTTCAAGTACACATGTAGATCATGAGGCATGGTTGATTGACTCAGGTGCAACCTTTCACTTCACTCCCCATAGAGAGTGGTTCTGCGAGTATGAGAAATATGATAGTGGTGATGTCTTCTTAGGGGATGATAGGAAGGCTAGAATCGTTGGTCGTGGAAAATTAAAGTTGAAGTTGCAAGGTGGAAGGGTTAGAACACTTCCGGTTGTTCTGCATATTCCCGCATTGGCTAAAAATCTGATTTCTGTAAGCAAGCTAGATGATGCAGGTGTAAAAATAGTGTTCGGAAAGGATACCTGCAAGATGGTTCGGGGAGAACTGGTATTGATGTGGGGAGTTCGGATTGGGACTCTGTACAAGCTGCAAGGTAGGACTGTTGTTGATGGGTGTAACAGTTCGTTGGTTCCTGAAAGTGGAGCAGAAAATCTAGTGGTCTTTAGAGAGAAGACCATGATGTGGCATCAAAGGCTTGGACATATTGCAGAGAAGGGCCTTCGAATACTTTATGGGAAAGGTATGGTAGAAGGTATGAGTAATAGATCTCTGGATTTTTATTTATGTGAAAATTGTGTATATGGGAAGAAGAATCGGGTGAGTTTCCCCTCTGGTAGTAAGAGGGCGAAACAAATATTAGAACTTGTGCACAGTGATGTGTTTCGACCTATGAAGGTTCCATCACTAGGTAAGTTTGTGTACTATGTATCATTTATAGATGACTTCTCAAGGAATACATGTATATATTTCCTTAAGAAGAAATATGAAGCCTTTGACAAGTTTAAAGAATTTAAGGCTCTCCTGGAAAATCAGACAGAGAAGAAGATAAAGATGCTAAGGACAGATAATGGTGGAGAGTTTTGCAGCAAGGAATTTGAAGAATTCTGTAAGAAGTGTGGTATAGCATGGTAGAAGACTACTCCATATACACCTCAGGAAAATGTAGTTGCAGAAATAATGAACAAGATGTTGATGGAAAGGGCAAGAAGCATGCTCAATGGTGCTAGGTTAGGACAGGAATTCTAGGAAGAGGCGGTGGATACTACATGTTACCTGGTCAACAGGTCACCTTCATCAGCGTTGGAGGATAAGACTCCACAAGAGGTATGGACTGGTAAGAAACCCTTTCTTTCACATATAAGGGTATTTGAATGTGATGCATATGTACATGTTCCAATGAAGAAACGAACCAAGTTGGATAGTAAATCTGAAAAGTGCATCTTTATTGGGTATAAGGATTGTTTAAAGGGTTATAAGCTTTGGAACCCAGTAACAAGGAAGGTTGTGTACAGTTGAGATGTGGTGTTCAAAGAGGTGAAAGATGTTATTAAACATGAACTCCAACCAAAGGAACTTGAGAAGATAGAGTTTGAGCTAAAGGAGGAAGAGTCAGAATCTACAGTAGAGGAGGAATTAGAAGATGAAGAGCCACAAACTTTGGTTGGGAGAAGATCAGTTCGAGAAAAAAGGCAGCCAGAAAGGTATAGGCCATCTGCTTTCTGTTCAAATTTTTCTTTGTCTGTTACTGATGATGATCCCAAAACTGTGAAGGAAGCAATGGATTCAGAGGATGGGAAACTCCAAAAAGAGGCCATGGTTGATGAAATGACATCTCTGCACAAAAATGAGGCTTGGGATCTGGTGGAGTTGTCGGCTGGTAGGAAATCCATTGGCAGCAAATGGGTGTTCAAGAAAAAGACAAATGCAAAATGAAAGGTGGAGAAATACAAAGCTCAATTGGTAGCAAAAGGTTATTCCCAGGTGCCAGGAATTGATTTTGGTGATAGTTTTTCTCTTGTTTCCAAGGTAACTTCTATTAGATTACTTTTATCTGTTGCTACTACTTTTGATTTTGAGGTAGAACAGATGGATGTGAAGACAAGATTTCTTCACGGGGATCTGGAAGAGGAAATCGACATGAAGCAACCTAAAGGCTTTGTGGTGAAGGGTAAGAAAGAACTGGTATGTAAGTTAAATAAGTCTTTGTATGGGTTAAAATAGTCACCAAGGATGTGGTATCAAAAATTTGATACATTTATATGGGGACTTGGCTTCACTAGAAGAAAAATAGATCACTGTGTGTATTTTAAATTAATTGGTGACCATGTTATTTTTTTGATCTTGTAGTGGATGATATGTTGCCAGTTGGAAATGACAAAGAAAATATCCAGGATTTGAAGACCCAATTGTCCTCCAAATTCGACATGAAAGATCTTGGTGTTGTAAACTATATTTTGGGCATGGAAATTAAAAGAGATCATACAAAGAGGAAGCTCTGGTTAAACCAGAGGAAGTATGTTGAGACAGTACTGCAGAGGTTTAATATGCAAGATAGTAAACTGGTGAAGGTTCCTATTCCTGTAGGTGTGAGGTTATCTATTGAACAGTGTCCCAAGACACAAGAAGAGGAAGAGGACATATCCCGTGTTCTATATGTAAGCGCAATCGGTAGCCTGATGTATGCAATGATTTGTACTAGACCAGACATTGCACATGCAATGGAAGTATTAAGCAGGTTTATGTCAAAACTAGGGAAGGTGCATTAGACAGCAGTGAAGAGGGTTTTCAAGTATTTGTGTGGCACTAGTGATTATGGTTTGTGCTACCAAGGAATACCAGGATTGGACAGAGTGTTGGATATTCATGGCTTTATTGATGCAGACTGGGATGGAGATTTGGATCAGAGAATATCTACAAGTGGGTATGTGTTTAGCCTATTTGGAGGTGCAATTAGTTGGATGAGCAAGAAACAATATGTAGTGGCACTATAAACTACAGAGGTAGAATACATGGTAGCCACTCATGCAAGTAAGGAAGCAGTTTGGTTGCAGAGATTGTGTTCAAGTACGGGGTTTGTACAGGAAGCTATAAGGATAGATATGATAGCCAAAGTGCAATCTTCTTGGAAAAGAACACTACATATCATTCAAATAAAAAGCACATTTATGTTCAGTATCACTTTGTGAGGGATATGATAGAAGAAAAAAAGGTGTTGCTGGTAAAGGCGGAAACTTTGAAGAATACTGCACATGCATTGACAAAATCTGTGAGCTTTGAGAAGTTCTCTTGGTGGTGTAAAGAGACAATGGGAATTTCAAGGCTAGAAAAATGAGTAATATCTCTTGTGGCCCCCTATGGAAAGAAAACAACAAGTGGGAGAATTTTGGGTTGTGTTATATTCTTTCCACGACTAGCCCATGTAGTTAACTGGGGGTTAGAGGGGGGGTGAAGCAGCCCCTTCGTTGCGCCAATTGTGTAGCAGGGGGGGGTCACAGGGGTTTGAGGTGTACCCATAACCCCACTTTATGGGGCCTGGGGTAGCACCCCAAAAAATTTTGGTTTTGGACCCTACGTTAGGTTGGGCGGACCCACCTATGGTTTTGTGCATGATTTTCACACATGATTTTTGGATGAGATGGTTTTCGGTCCATGGTTTTGGACGCGATGGTTTTCGGTCCATGGTATTGGATGCTTCGGCATGTATAAATATGTATTATAACTGTTGCGTTGTGTTATATTATTTCCACATAGTTAACAAGGGGTTTGAGGGGTTCCCATAACCCCACTTTATGGGGTCTGGGGCAGCGCCCCAGAAAATTTTGGTTTTGGACCCTATGTTAGGTTGGGCGGAACCCACCTATGGTTTTGTGCATGATTTTCACACATGATTTTTGGACGCGATGGTTTTCGGTCCATGGTATTGGATGCTTCAGCATGTATAAATATGTATTGTAACATTGAAAGGAACATAATGAAAAATCAAGCTGGTAGTCCGGTTTTGGGATCCAGTTGGAATGGGAAATCTCTGTGTATATGTGTTATGCTCTCACATTTTTATTTTTCCTGTGATTTAGAATTCGTATGCAAGTAATTTATGTACGGGGTTAAAACCTAAAATAACATTGAAAGGAACATAATGAAAAATCAAGCTGGTAGTCTTGGTTTTGGGATCCAAGGTAAACCTCTGTGTATATGTGTTTTATGTGTTATGCTCTCGCATTGTTTATTTTCTATGTTTTAGAATTCGTATGCAGGTAATTTCTGTATGGGGTTAAAACCTACAGAGCTCAACTTCCAACCATGTCTATAGCCAAAACCATGCAGTCTCTCATTCTGAACATGCTCTCCCTAAGCATGTAATGGAGCTATAAACACACTCTCTTTTCCGTTGTAGCAACACTTCCACTTCTCTCCAATAAGTCTCCTTGCCAAGTGCAAGAGACTACTCCTCATGGACTAAGACTCCAACTGGGTTTGAAAAATGATATACAATGAAATCCGATACAAATATAAGGCTCCATGGAGCCAATACATGGATATGATAAGTACATAAAACTGATATATACTCCTCTACAAGCATACCTATCACCAACCAATGACTCTATGGACCCAAGTTTACATCATTCATCCAATCCAATAGGGCTACATCAATGATATACAAAATAAAACATGACTTTAACACCCCCATAGCCCATACATAACTAAATTTGAAATTTTTTACAAAACATGCTAGACACCGTGGGTGTATCCATGACCAATGCTCCAAAATATGAGACAATCATGATATATGGATTTTACAATTGCACACAAGTGTGCTCTCCTCTATGCATGCCCAGTACAACAATTATAAGATAAATACATGTCATCAATGAGAAAAAATATATGTTCAATACAACAACAACAAGTACAAAACATGGCATATAATAGTGCATGGCTACTCTCAACACCTCAACCATAAACAAGGATCTCATCACCAACATGCGTGTAGCTCTCACAAACACTAACAACGAAATATCTATAACAAAGGCATGAAAAACAACATGCTCCACATAGACATATGCAACATAATCAATTGACAGTAGGAACATGAATATCATCACATAAATACAACAACATATACATCCTCATAATCAGTAATCAATAAACCATCAATGAGGCTCAACAATAGGAAGGCTCAACAATAAGAAGCATACTCCCATATCATCAACTCTAGCTCCGTGCAAAAAATCAACAAATAGAAAATACATCACTGATAATAGATAAGATAATATAACGAAAATCTATCCAACAACATGAAGAACTAAGAAACAACAACAACAATATAAGATATTGCATTATAGCACCATTAACAACACATAAACTCGTCATCTCCTTGACGTCATGCCATCAAGGTTAACACACTCTCTCCTCGTACAATGAGATCAAAATCTCAAGTAGAAAAAACATTAGAACCAACATGCATAGGTAATGTACTATTGTGGTGGCTACAACCACCCTCCAAAATTTTTCCTTAGCCTCACTTTGGAGCCTCCCTACCAATCATCTGCAGCAACATGTCTTGCACTATGAAGCACATCAGCTTCAGTTGTTCCATAGATTCTTGTAAGCCCGTGCATGCAATTTTGCTACACCTCCTTCACAGGCTACTTTATGGACTTAGTGTTAGTTGCTGGTTGAGAAGCTACCTCTGGGAGTTGCACAATTCTAGAGGGGAGCCAACCTTCCCTCTAGAAATTGCGCAAACCTAGTTGGACACCCAGTTGAGATCCAAAATTGCATAACTCTTCCTAATAATATTCCTCTAAAAAATAGCACAATTCATTCCAGGACAGCTACTTAGCCTAGAAATTGTGCAATTTTGGGCAGCAGTCACCTGCTACTCCTAGAAATCACGTAATCCCTCTGGGACAGCCAACCCATCAACCAGCGGAAATTGTGTAAATCCAGCCAGGCAGCCTGCTGGGCTCAGAAATTGTGCAATATAGTGAGACAAGCTTCCATGAGAAAATTGCAAGGTCTAACCCAGGACATCTGCTCATCTCATAAATTGCACAAAGTAGTCAGATAGGCTTCCTTGAGAAAATTGTGAGGTCTAACCTAGGCTAGTCTGCTAGGCTTAGAAATTTCGTAATATTGTCAAACATGCTTCTTGGAGAAAATTGCGCGATCTGACTTAGGACAGCTGCTCAGCCCAGAAATTGAGCAATCCTAGGAGACAGTCACCCATTCTTCCCAAAAATTGTGCAAACCCTCTGGCACAATCATCTCTTCTCAGCCCAGAAACTGCACAAATTATCATCCTAGGCTTGCAGATCAATGCATGTGCCTTCAAGTTGATCGGTTCACTCCTGGACCAAGAAAAACTGATTTGCATGCATGGACTGCGTCTCCCAAGGCAGCATGCAAAGGCATCCCTTTATTCAGGGATCTATTTTTAGTAGTTGGAGGTTACATGCAAGGATCATTTCAGAAACCTGCCGCCAAGTGTCGCTTTTCCTAGATTTGTGGCATGTGCATAACAACCTTGATTTTATCATAACTCATCAACTGGACACTGAAAATCGCATTTCTCACATCGTCCTTGTAGCTCTGACATTCCACATTACATCTAGGAGTCGTTGGCACATTCAACTCAACTGTTTTGGGGTAAGCCTTCCTTTCATGTCTTGCATTGTGTTTCTATCTCTTTTTGTGTTTCACTTGGTGTGAGTGTTGTTTTCTTAATTTCACTGAGTGCTTGTTGTCGTTTTTATGTATTTTAGCTTATGGAAGCACCGTTTTAGTTTCGTTCACATCTCACTACTATCACATGCATGACACTGTTTTTGTATGGACGATCGCCGTTGTGGTGGCTCGCTTCACAGACATGCATGATTTCCCATTTTCTGAATCCTACACTTACTGTTTGCATGCATGATCATTCACTCTTGTTTGCACTCATCTCACCATGCATTCAGACTTCTCATGTTTTTAGCCTCTTTTCATTCGGACTAGGCTGCCTTGGCCCGGACTATGCCTTGCCTGGCTAGCATTGTGCATTTCTAGAAGTGAAGGCTCTGCCTTCACTCCAGAAATTGTGCAAGCCTAGCCTAGCAGTAACCTCCAGGCTTGCATTACACAATTCTTGGAGGCAGTGTCCCACTGGCCAGAGGCAATGCAGTTTGCTGGTTGCATGTCACTACTAACTGAAATTAAGCATTGTGTAGTTTCAGTCCTCAGAAGGCCGGGTTGGATTGTGCATTGCATAGTTCCAGCAGTCAGTTAGCCTCCCGAGTGCCCAAACTATGCCTTGCATAATTTTTGCAGTCATTCTCCCAACCTCCCAGTGGAAATCTGTGCAACCTTCACGATCGTCACACAGGTATGTTGCAAGTCAGTCCTCAAGTTTGTTTTGGTTTTTGACTAACAGATTTCTTGCCATGAGTGTTGTTATGTCTCTAGGCATCACATGTGTTCGTCTATCTCTCCACAGCACAAGTACAATGGCCTTTAGGAGAGCAGAGTCACAAGACACTTTTGAGAGCACAACAGGGGTTGTAGGAAAGCAAGTGTCTATGAGATTGCCTATCTATGAAGACATCAAGTTGTTCGTAGACAAGGACATCAAGATGATATGGCAGCAGCATCACATGAGAAGCACCATCAACAGTAGCAGAAGGCAACATACCTTCATGCGACAAATGGAATAGGAAGGTTGCTAACAGCATAGAGTGATCCAGGTGGATGTTGGTGGCCACCCACCTATCCCATTTGGACCCCCGCAACTGTCTCTCTCAGCATTTTCAGTTTCCTTAATTGTAGCACAACTTACTGTTTTTAGCAGTTTTCGGGTCCTGAACTTCCGGAGCCGTTTTGAGGCCCTAAACGACGTTTTTTGGGAAATTTGGGGGCAACGTGGGTCCATGGACTGATTTTGCCCTTCCCAAAGTGGTAGTTCTCAGATATATCTTTCTAACGAGCTATCATACGCGTCAAACAGAGATCATATGCCAAAGTTACGACCCCGGGAAATTGATGTACCAATTTACCCAAACGGGGCCCACAATTTGGCGTTTCATTTTCTAGGGTTAGGTTTTGGAATGTGAAGGGTTTTCCATTGTTTCTCAATAATAAATAGGCCTTTGAGCCTCATTGTAACACAATTCCGAACAGTTCAGAGGCATGTAGCGGCACATCTCCTCTCAGAGATAAGCTACCATCGCCCTAGCTGGGTTATTTCCATTTCTGGTTGTAAGCATATTTCAGTATTTTCCATTAATGAAATGAAGCATTATTTCCACTGAATCTTTGTGTATATGGTTATCTTTGTGTTTTATCACGTTCTTGTTTAAATCTGGATCATAGAGGCAGAGCAAAGCTGCAAGTTCAAAGCAGATCCACTCATGACGAAAGCAATTTCTAAGATTAAGGCTATGAGGTGACATCGCGACATGAAGATCACGCAAAGGCAGAGAATGGAATAGAGAAGGAGTTGGATGTGTCGAAGCAACAACTCAAGGAAGAATAGGAGTTGCATAGACAAGAGAATGAGTTCTAGTAGGAATAGGTACATCAGGGGGTGCAACATGCACAGATAGATGAAACTACATCAGTAAAGCTTATGGATCCATCCCAGTAGCTAGCATGGAGCTGACAAGGTGAGCAGTGCTATTGATCGCATGCAATGGAATTTAGCAGCATGCATGTCATTATGCACACACATGCAATCCCACCCATTTGGCTCACTCACCGAGGTGAAGACAAGAAGCAAGTCCAACTGGAGCCGAACATGTATTTTGACAAGTTGATGTGAACAACCACTAACACATTCTTGGAGATTAGCACAAACACTATGCATAACATGTTACTAGTCCAATTGCATCGAGGATGACTATGCACATGCTATCATACAACTTGGATGGAGGAGCCATATCAGTGTACCTGGATGCAATAGAGGAATCTTACTGAAATGTGCTGATTGGTTTAACCATCACTTTGCATTGTTAGCTAACTTGCTCTCCAATTTTTGATGCATCTTTGCTCATGTGTTCCCTTCCAAGCCACGTTCTATCACAGGTTTCCAATAGGCACACTCACCCCACTCTCCATGTGTTAGAACCATTCATGCACCTTCCTTGTCTTGCCATAGCTATTACACCCTTGCTACTGACAAGGACATCTTACTTTCCTTTGTGAGAAACTACGGTCAAGGCGATACTATACCACCCACTATTGGGAATCCTGCACCAAACGGTCTAAGGTCTAATTGGGACTTCTTACTGGAGAGATCCCTTGACATGTTGGCGGATCCAACACCATCAAAATTTCTAGTGCTAGAAGGAGGTCCAGATGAAAATCTATTTCCTCTCATCCTGTTTTGAACCTTTTCACATCTATCATGGAGTCTTGCACTCTCAACCCTCCATGATGTTTTTGGCATGCCGAACCTGTCCACATCACGAGGGATATTTTTGATTTATTATCTACATACACGTATGATGGTGAAGGAAAAGTGGTTTGGCCTATGTTCTTACATGACTTCCTTGCCATGCTTGACGAGGAAGATGGATGTTCTAACAAACAGGTCAGTTCGCTGCTTGCTTACACACTTCGTGAATCCCAAAATCAGTGGTTGTGTAACCTACCTACTGATAGTGTGCACTCACTTGAGCACTTCTATGATCTCATTGAAGACACTTTCTGTCATTTTGATCCAAAACATCTTGACCACAAACTATTACAACAACAGAAGGCTACGTATGAATCGCCTGATAATTTTTGGTAGTGCTTCCATGTTTTGCAGTTTCAAGCTTCGAAGAGGGAGATGAAGTTTTAATATCTCATTGATATATTCAAATATTTCCTTATCCAATCTGTCAATCCCAAGAAGAAGTATGAGCCCAATCCTCACTCAACATACTTCAGTGATGGAGCTGCGCAATCACAGACAGATACGGTCACTGTCACAAGTGACTATCCACCATCCCCTCATCAAACAACTCCACCATTGCAGAATGATGCAGGAGAACAGGTAAACACATCAGTTCAACTGTCACATCTTCCCATCATCACTTTGCTTAATTTTCACACAGATTTGGTTGTGAGTTCGTCAATTTTTCATATGCATTCTATACCACAACCTCCATCTTCGTACTCGGATGATCCTCTAGATGATTATATCTTGTGTTCTTCCATTCCAGACTCTACACTTGTTGTGAATGAGGATCAAGCTATCGAGAGAGTTGGTGTTGCACAACCAACAATCACTATCATTCATGAAGAGTATGACTGGGAGCTTGAGTATCAACACTCAGAGAAGGATGAATTCCTTTTGTCCGAGCCCCCTCCATTATTTCTTGACATCTTTGGTGAACCTTCCATCCATGATTTTGCATGTGTAACTTCATCTATGGATGCACCCATGATTGATCACTCGCAGGACACACTAGATGTCAATCAATCATTTGACAACGGAGAGGATAAGTTATACATTGAAAATCCACTTGACTTTTCATCTACCTTTTCTGGAAACACAGAGGATGAATTTGTCCACTTTTCATCTACACCTCTTTTTGATTCATCAGATCATGAGGATGCTGATGAAATCATTGATTTTTCTGATCATGGTTGTCATGACCTATTTACTCCCATATTCGGTCATGATCATGATTCTATCGCAATTGATTTTTCGAAGCCAACTATTTAAGATGATATATCTGACAATGAAGTCGAAACACCCCAGGGTGTTGAGGCACTTTAGCCCAAGCTAATGGTTATGTCAGGCCCTCGCTATCCTGAGGTTGGTTTCATTTTTGATCAGGAAATTGCTGAATCAACCAAGGCTCCTCATCACTCATCTATATGCATTGAAGATCAATCTCACACACAGATCATGCTTCCTCCACTCAAACTGAATGATCCCATTACTCATACCTTGGAGGAATCTTACATTGAAAGCACACATGCACGACGCAAGTTGTCTTTGTTTCTTTCATTCGCTTGCATGACATAGTCAAGAGAATGCATATACTCAACATTTGCATGCAGTGTCGCACAACACTGTGACAATTCCATGGACCACATGCCATGCACTTGCACTCACTTATGTCCTATGGACAATTTTTAACATGAAGTGTTTTTATCTTCATTGTTATATCTTTCTTGTTTACTGGTTCTCACAACTGGGTTGTTCACGGACCAAGCCTTCACCAACATGGGTCAACCAATGTGCTAGTGTTTACATTGGAAATATCACTTCACGTGATCTGGCCCATGCACCGTTAGCTTAGGAGTAGGAGTAGTGTTTTCTTTCAGTCTGTTTGCTTGCATGCCTATTTGCTTTCTTGATTTGCATGATTATTTGTATGCTTGGTTGTTTTCTTACTAACTTTTCTTTCACATTTACTTCTTCTTCTACTTTACTTTGTTGTTTGTTTTCTTATTTTTTCTCGTAGGTTAGTTTCGCATGAAACCGTGTGTGACTCTTGAAACAAGTTGGGTAAATTACAAGAGGCCTTGTGCAACTATCACTACTTGGTTATCTATCATCTTGCCTCTGTGTGAAGAACTTGTTACTTTTGGTCCATGATACATTGATGGAAAATACATACTGTTCAAAGTGAACCTTGATTAAAACACAACACTTGCAAGCTAACTAGTGTCACCTACTCTAGTTGGTTTTTTTGGGTTAACCCTTGGCAGCTCAGTCAAGTAGAGTAAGGTAAGGGGGAAAACCTTAATGGGAATGTTAGAGGTATATAATAAACTACTTCTTTGAAGGAACAACCTCTTCTGTTCTCAATAAGTCGGGATCCCTCTTCCGTCTATGAAATGAATAAGTTCTATGTGTAGTTATGAAAATGAAAAAAGAAAATAATGGAAAGTGAAAAAATGAAAAAATGAAAAATGAATACGACAAAAGAAGAGAAAGGCATCCTGCATAGAGAGATGATGAAAGTAACTCCACTGAGGTACTGACCAGGCTTCCTGGTAGTGGATCAATGCTTGTGTTCTTGCGTGACACTGTTGGGGTATTGTCCAAACCAGCAGGTAGTGGAGCAACACCAGAGATGAAACTTAGACTTTGATGACAATACTTCTTGTGCACCAATATACCCCTCAACACCAATCAAAACAACTGTGTTGACTTGGCTTGGAATGTGTGTTGACCGACAAAGATCTTAGCAGATGATACATATTAGAATCAAGCAAGTGTGGAAACCAAGACAACTAGAGAACTAAACAATAATTTTGGAGGTGTTAAACTTGCTTTTCACGAACAAGGTCCATTCAAAGAGCTGGAGTTCTACTAGCGTGTCGCCAAGTGTTGTAGCGGATACAACCACCCTCCAAAATTTTGCCTTAGTTTAGTTTTGTAGCCTCCCTACTAACCATCCTTAGCAGCATGTCTTGCACTATCAAGCACATCATATGCAACTGTTCCATAGAGTCTTCTTAGCCTATTGAGCATCTGCCTCTAGGAATTGTGCAATTCTAAAGGGGAACCAACCTTCCTATAAAAAATTTCACAATTCATCCTAGGACAACTGCTCAGCCCATAACTTGCACAATCATGGGCAACAGTCACCTACTGCTCCCAGAAATTGTGAAATCCCTCCAGGACAGCTAGTCCAGTAGCTAGCAGAAATTGCACAAATCCAACGAGGTAGCCTGCTGGGCTCAGAAATTGCGTAATACAATCACATAGGCTTGCTTGAGAAAATTAAAAGGTTTGACCCAGGACAAATTCTCATCTTAGAAATTTCGTAATGCAGTCAGATAGGATTCCTTGAGAAAATTGTGAGGTATGACCCAAGGTAGCCTACTAGGCTCAGAAATTGTGCAATACTGTTAGACACGCTTCCTTGAGAAAATCTACACAGTCTGACCCAAGACAGTTACTCCGCCTAGAAATTCCACAATCCTGGGAGACAGTCACCTATTCCTCCTAGAAATTGCGCAATCCCTCTGGGACAAACATGTCTCCTCAGCCGAGAAAATGTGTAGATTTTCATCCCAGGCTCACAGATCGATGCATGTGCCTTCAGGTTGATCGATTCCCTCCTAGACTGAGAAAAATGGTTTGCATGCATGGACTTCTTCTCCCATGGTAACATGCAAAGGAATCACTTGATTCATGGATCTATTTTTAGCAGCTGGAGGTTAGATGCAAGGATCATTTTAGAAACCTCTTTTCAAGTGTTGCTTTTCCTAGATTTGTGGCATGCACGTCACAACCTTGATTTGATCAAAACTCATCATCCAAACACTGCAGAGCTCATTTCTCACATCAACCTTGCAACTCTGACAACCCACATTGCATTTAGGAGTCGTTGGCACATTCAACTCAGCTGTTTTGGGGTAAGCCTGCCTTTCATGTCTTGTGTTGTGTTTCTATCGCTTTTTGTGTTTCGCTTTGTGTGAGTGTTGTCTGTTTGATTTCAGTGAGCACTTGCTGTTGTTTTGATGTATGTTAGCTTGTGGAAGCATTGTTTCAGTTTTCGTTCAAATCTCACTTCTGTCACATGCATGACACTATTTTTGCATGAGCAGTTGTCATTGTGGTGACAAGCTTCACAAATATGCATGCTTTCCCATTTTTTGAATCTTACACTCGTTGTTTGCATGTATGATCATTCACTCTTATTTGCACTCATCTCACCATGCATTCAAACTTCTCATGTTTTGAGTCGCCCGTCAATCGGACTGGGCTGCCTTGGCCTTGATCGTGTCTTGCATAGCTAGCATTGCGCATTTCCAGAAGCGAAGGCTCTTCCTTCCCTCCAGAAATTGCACAAGCCTAGCCCAACACTAACCTCCAGGCTTGCATTGTGCAATTCTTGCAGCCAGTGTCCTACTAGCTCCAGAAACTGTGCATTGCACTTTGTTGGTTGCATGTCGCTACTGACTAAAATTGTGCATTATGCAGTTTCAATCCTCAGCAAGCCAGGCTAGACTGTGCATTGCACATTTCTATTAGTCACTTAGCCTCCCGACTACCCGGACTGTTCCTTGTGCAGTTTTGGCAGTTGGTCTCCCGACCTTGCAGTGGAAATTATGCAACCTTCATGATCAATCACATAGGTATGTTGCAAGTCAGTCCTCAAGTTTTTTTTGGTTTTTGACTGACAGATTGCTTCCCATGAATTTTTCTATGTCTCTAGGAATCACAAATGTTCGTCTATCTCTTAGTAGTACAAGTACAATGGCCTTCAGGAGAGCAGAGTCAAAGGACATCTTTGAGAGCACAACAAGGGTTGCAGGCAAGCAAGTGTCTATGATATTTCGTACATATGAAGACGTCAAGTTGTTCATAGACAAGGACATCAAGATGATATGGCAGCAACATCATATGAGCGACACCATTAGCAGCAACATAAGGAAACATAACTTCATGAAACAAATGGAAGAGGAAGGTTGTTTACAGCATAGAGGTAGAGCAAAGTTGTAAGTTCAAAAAAGATCCAATCATGACAAAATCAACTTTGGATATTGAGGTTATGAGGTGATGTTGCAACATGAATATCGCATGAAGGAAGAGAACAGAATAGAGAAGGAGTTCCATGTGCTGAAGCAACAACTTAAGGAAGAACAAGACATGCATAGACGAGAGAATGAGTTGCAGTAGGAACAGGTACAATAGGGGGTGAAACATGCATAGATGGATGAAATTGCGCCCATACAAGTTATGGATCCATCGCAGTAGCTGGCACGGAGTAGACAAGGTGAGCAATGTTTTCGACATCATGCATGAATTCAACAACATGCATGTCATTGTGCTCACACATGCGATCCCACCCATTGGGACACTCACCGAGGCAAAGAGAAGAAGCAAGTCCAACTAGAGCTGAACATGTATTTTGACAAGTTTATGTGCACGACCACCAACACATGCTTTTAGATCAGTGCAGACACTTTTCATCAACATGTTTCCAGTTCGGTCGCACCCAGGATGACCATGCGCATTCTATCAAACGAGTTGGACAAAGGAGCCATATCAGTGTACCCGGATGCATCAGAGGCACCAATTCGCTTCAAAAAGATGTCACCATTGAGCGCAAGAACACCATCAAAGATGACCAAGCTTGGCATTAGTTTGCCACCATCGACCATCACAAAGATGTCAAAGAGTTGGTCTCACCACAACAGTCCGAGTGTTAGTGATGTCTTGCATGCATTGCTCAAGACATTTTGTCTCACATGGGTACATGTGCAGATTTTATGTAACATGTTTTCAAGTGGAAGTTCAAGTGTCGATAGTTGGATGTAACAGTCATAGAGTAGATGAAGATTCACAAGGATAGATGAACTGTCACTAAGGGGAATGTCAAGGGCCACCCCATCCTTTGCTATAAATAGTCCCTCATTCATTGTAGAGTCTTTTGGTTAGCCAAGATTTTGATAGGGCTATCTTAGAGAGAGCTTGGACAATATTGTAATGAGCCATGGCTTCTCCACTATGTAGAGCTAGTATATCTCTTTGGAGGAGTAGACGACAGTGACTGTAATGTTCCATTATCGGAACTAGTGGTTGGACATGGATGCCTTGTATGACTGGAACTTACACTTTTTAATATAACATATCCAACACATTTCATGCATATGTCGTATTGTATTCCAACTATCTTGTTTACTCTAAATGATATATGTATTTGTTTTCTTACACATGCATGTATGGACCATTTTGCATAAGTATGTATGAATCTTATTGAAATGTGTTGATTGGTTTAACCATCACTTTGGATTGTTAGCTAACTTGTTTTCTTGTTTGTGATGCATATTTGCTCCTGTGTTTCCTTCCAATCCACATGCTATCACAGATTTCCAAGGGGTGCACTCACCCTAATCTCCATGTGTTATAACCGTTCATGCAACTTCCTTGTCTTGTTTCAGCTGTCACACCCTTGCTACTGACAGGGACATCTTACTTGCCTCTATGAGAAACCGCAATCTGGGCGATACCGTATGACCCACTATTGGGATTCCTACACCAAATGGTCTGAGGTCTAATTGGGACTTCTTACTGGGGAGATCCCCTGGCATGTTGGTGGGTTCAACACCGTCATCATGTACATACACCCATAAGACCCATGCATCAACATACTCTCTCCATGCATCAACAATAATATACCTCTAAACAAACTCACACAAGTGCATAAGCTCATCACAACTCAACCATCCAAATGCAAAACGTATTAGCAACAATATGCATCACACATTTAGCTATCTAGTACATGAGTAACAATATGTGCACTCTAGATGTTACAAATTCAATAAACCATCATCTGATCTCCATACCAACAATACAAGCATGATAATACACGTTGTAAATGTGATATATAAATATGAGCACTAGAAATATACCAACTATGCCATGAAATCATACCAGCACATTTGAATCTCTACGAAGCAGCCACAACAAAACTTTTATCAAAACATTTCTACAATAAGACAATGTTAATTAAATGCATAATAACCTCCTCCACGATAAACACAATTCCATCAATATGTTGGTCCATTAGAAGCAAGAATGCTCCCCCTGAAAGTGTGATCATCCTTCACTCCTTGAAAATATGTTATATGAAGAGTTTAAGCTCTAAATATTGATCACAAAAGTCTGAGTAGATTTACCATTAGTAGCATAAGAACAAATTCAAAGTTGTCATGTCCTCAAATATACCATAAACATCAACATACACATGCTCCAAAGTTAACCAAAAATTTAGGTGGCTGGTCCAAATGATGGCAAGATGAAAATAAGAATCGATCAGAAATGAACGAATACTTCAAACCTCATGTAACTCCCCTTAAAATCATGCATCACTTTCCTCATATGCATATTTTCCTTCATCCAAAATCTCTGATATGGCTACACCTCTAATGGTCTACATGCAACTCAAGATGTGGCCATATGCTCTCCCTGAGACCATGCATGCCTCATTTTTTGGTGGGAGTCTCTTACTACTCCTTTCTCATCCAAAATTTGGTGGATTGATAATTGACATGTTCTATACCTTATTTATTTTCATGTAAATGGCATTGAATTATTTTCTCCATTTGATTGGATCACCTATAACACATGGGAAACTTGCAATTTTTGGCCTGATGGCCAACATTGTCATACACATAACACCTTATGTGATCAAGGAACAAAGGAGTAGATCCATAACTTTTGTTGATCTATTTTCTACTCCTTGCATATGACATGTAGTCAATAGCCCTATGGAAAAAATCATAGCATGAGAAATAATTACCATAAAAAATGGCTACCATACCTAATTTTTGATTAAATTCATGACGGGGACAATTTTCCTTGCTTACTTGAGGCATCTTCTCCTTTGGATTCTCCTTTTGTTGAGAGGACTTGATCTGTTCATTTTGGCAATTTGCTGCAATATTTCTAGGTTTTTTGACAATTAAAACATCTAACCTCTCTCAAGGGTGCGAATGATCTTCATGAAAAAACATTTTTCTTTGGAATGTTCTTTTTCTCCTCGTTTGGTTGTTGGTATTTCTAATTACTCTCCTTTTTCAAGCTGCTACTTGTTGGTCTAATATTTTCTGATTTTCTTATAGTTGCTTGAGTGCTAGATCTAGTCCTTTCTAATTCTTCACTTGGAGAGTGCTTCAGATTTCAGTCTTTGACACTAATCTCCCATTTCCTTATACTGCTTCCTCATGCCTTTTTTTTATTTTCCTTTCTTCTTCAAGCCGAGTTTTTAGATTTGAAATTTATTCGTTGAAAATTTTCTCTCTTCCTTCAATAATTTGAAGCAATTTTCTCAAATCTTTATTTTCAAGTGAGAGCCTTTGTACTATATCCAATGCTAAGATAAGTTGAGTTTGATATTATACTAGTTTCTCATTTTATCCATGGTCGCTACTAATTTCCTCTCCAAAAGTGTTACCTCCACTTCTATCTAAAATATCAATCTCAATCGATTGATTATAATCTTCTAACCCTTAAATCTCAAGAGCATCATCATAAATACATGCACAAGAGGAATTTGATAATTCTTCACCATTCTTGACCAACAAAAAGAGGGGTTTTCCTGAATATGAAATTCTCTTGACTTGTTTGGTTCTCTTCTTCTTTTGAGACATCTTCTTCTTATTCTTGGCCATGGTCCATGATCAAATCTCAAGTGGTCAAGATTCACTGTAGAGAACCTGCTCTGATACCACTTGTTAGAAATGTAGATTACTACTTGGGGGGTGAATAAATAGTGATGGCATTTATGAAATGTTCTCCAATTGATTAACTTTTTAACGATTCATAATATCAAAAACATAATGAGAGACAAGAAAATCAAATATAAACAGAAAACCATAAATACATTCAACACATGAGACATCGCTAATTTCTAGTGGAAATCCTTAAGGGGAGAAAAACCATCCACTGGTGTTGTGATGCTTCTTGTTCTCTTATTATTATATAAATAAATTCTTTTACATATCTCAGTTGACTACCACCAACTAGGATCCACTACCCTTATAATTAGTATTTCTGGCCACCACCAACTAGAAGTTGATGTCCACATCAACTTGATATCCATAATTTTGATGTTGATCTCCAAACTCTATCCATTCTCCATTTTCTTCCGTCTTTCCATTCTCTCTCCCTTTTCACATCAATTGAAAAAGGAAAAACCAACAGTAAAGAAAAAATCCAACCATGTGAAGGATGATGCCACCACCATCAGGCAAAAACTAATGATAAGAAAAAATATACTAAGTCCATGTTGACATAAATCCCAACACTACAATGCAAACGGGTGTTCGTGCTTGTATTTCCAGTGGAGTCATAAATAAAAGAATCAGATTTCGGGCTTATTCTAGCTCTTTTATTCTTGAATTTAGCCTAAAGTTTTTTTTCTTGCAATTTAGTAACAAAATGTGCTAGTGCCTCACTAGTAGTTTGATGAAACTTTATGAGCCCAATGGCGTCAACTCCCGAGACATCAACATCCACTTGTACTTGATCAATAACCCTTTTTATGAACCTTTACTCTTTCAGTTTTAAACTTTTTACTACGTCTGCCATAACTTACATTTTGTAAAGTGGTAAGGTGGTTCTTGAAAGTGTTGACTTCCTCAATAATTTGTTCGATTATTTTATGATTTTTTTCTAAATGAGCACTAACTCAATCAGATGGTCTAATTTCATCAACTTCCATGCCCACAACTTCTTCGATATTTTCTTTTTATTTTGGAACTTTTCACTTTGGATAAATTGGTCATGTGCACTCTGTTTGGAGTGAATATTAGGGGGGGGGATTTCCTCATCTTCACCACCTTATAGCTCATCATTAATCATTCCTCCACTTTAGGTATCCTTTCTCTTTCTTTGACTAGAAGATGAACTCAGTCCAATATTGAGTGTGTAGGGTGGAGGTTGCAACTTACGGTTTGTCTCTCAACTTGTATCTTCATTCCGTACTGACATCGGTTTCTTCAATAATTTCTTTACTATCTATTTCCAGTGCTTGATTTTTGGATGGGGCAGCATGAATCTCCTCACTTTCCTATAAAATTCTTGTAAACAAGTTGCCAAACCTAATAGTAGCTATGTTTCTTGAAAAAATATGCCATCTAGATCAAAGCCTTGAGTGGCTTCAACCTCATTTAAGTTAAAAGAATTTATGACTTTCACAATGACTTCTCCAAAAGAAAATGGTAAAGAAATAAATTATTTTTTCTTTTTGCATTCAAATAAATGTAGCCAAGAATGATATTGCTTGTAAACTTCAGCAACAAAATACTTATCTATAACAAATTTTGGAAATAAAAATGGCTTACCTTGAAATCCATAAATTCAAACAATGATATTACTTTCTCTTTATTCATGGATCCCTTTGCCCCATAGGGAAACTTGGGATTGTGTTGACATTCAGGTGGGCTATTGTCCAACTATCATTTAATTGACTTTGTTTCCAAAGAAGTCTTGGATTTGAAGAAACTTAAAATATGCATCATGCTTCCACAATATGGGATACCATAACTGTGTTGGTTCTTCATTCGGATTGAAATTAGGTTTATGGGGTAGGTCTTGAAATATATGCTTGGAAATGAGGGTTTTAAATATATATATGATCTAAAATCACCTCTAGGTGACCTCAGGAAATTAATGAAGGTATTACAGACTCATGTGCTGGTGTGTGTGTCTATGTTATCTTGTGCAATGGATCGATAAGTTGTGAAATACACAAACACTTGAATAGTAAGAGATCACAATAAGCAAAACATAAACACAAAAAAAATTAATAAGGAGTTCACCCAATCCTCCTGGGCTCCGTCTCTTGGTCCACCCTTCAGTGGTGGCCTTTAAATTATGTTTTTAAAGTAGAGTCTTACAATAAGGAGCTCAATCTGAGTCTCACTTGATAAAGGATGATCAGTAGGATGGCACTTGGAATTCACAAGTCCTTAGAGTTCACAGACTCCCCTTACTGAATTTTGACCTCAATTGGTCTCTGTCTACTCGATGCTGTCCTTACTCTGATGGTCAGCTCGGCTTCTCTCTCCTCTGCAATTTTTCCTCTCTTTTTGTTTCTCTTGGCCTTCGGCTTCTTCACTACTTCTCTACCTCACTGCCTCCTGTCTCTGTCAGCCCGTGCCTTTAAAGCTAGTACATTCCTTCGACTATTCAGTTCAGCTTCCTGGCTCTATGGATTGCTTGCCACTGTTCGCTAGGATTCCTTTTCCCTGCATCATCATTGCTATGTAACGCTTTGTAGAGAGGTAGCCACCTGTCTCCTTGAGAATTGAGTGTCAGTTCTTCCTGAATGGTCTTTTTTCCATTATATACCAGATGCGTGTGAAACAGATCCTTTTGTAGATTCATCAGTCAAATCAGACTTCAAATCTTATGCGTCGTAGTTTATTTATCCCTCAGTTCCGGTCATCCATTGGGTTGAACCTCCGCTGTTGATCTGAAGCCCTCAGATCCTACGGTCTTCGCTCCTATCACATGGTTGAGTTGCTCGACCGTTAATCCACAATGTAAGCGGTTTCTCCCTCTCCCCGCTGGAAACATGTCACTCGATGTATGGAATCATTGGGTCCTCAGCCAAACCCGCTTACAGCCTGAAATGCCTCTGATATTCCATCGATTTTGAGCGCAGGACCTGCCTTATCAGTTTTAGCGCTTTCCCATGGTTTTCTGGTTTCCCTTGTGACCGAGCGCTCGGGACCTTTCCTTCTCATGGGGTTTTTCCTAGCGATATGTGATTACCATGATTTTGCACTAATCACGTATCAGAAACAACCTCGAATTTGGGTTTGAGCTTCCCAATTTCCATTTTTGTGCCATTTGCGGTCTCCATGGGGCAACGGTCAGCGCGCTTTGACCGAAGGTCCTCGTTGTTCCGTGCTGGCTGCAAATTACCATTATTCAAAGGTTATTTCTGATAGCTATAAGATTTTTCGAAGTCTGTCATTCATTCTTAAAAATCATGGAATTTTTTGAGGATCCAATTCGGATCATGACCTTCCCACTGAAAAAAGATTTTGGACCACCAAAAGTTGGTTTTCAAGCATCGAATAAGTGAGGATACGACTATCTCACCTATCCAATCTCTATCCATTTTCCACTACTTGGATTTGAACCCCTGAGCCCAATTCTGAGGTACTCAACATATCCCCTGTGTGACGTCCTCACCTTCCTGTCCAAAACCGTGTCTTCCTGCAATTCATTAAGATATTCAGGTAATAGGTCATCAATGGAAGGAAATTGACTCTGCTCTTTAGGATATTCAATTAACAAATGTTCAAACAGTCTCAAGATGTCTGCATTGACAACTGAGTAGATGTGCATATAAGCTGGCAAATCAAGTCGAAAAGCATTCTCACCAATTTTCTCAAGGATCCTGAAAGGTTCATACCTAATTGGTTTTAGTATTTTACCTTCACCTTGCATCCTGTCTTTGCTGATATACAGCCAAACTTGATCACCAACTTGGAAACTATGCTCCATCTGATGCTTGTCATGCCTTGTCTTGTATTTGGCCTAGCTCTTTTCCAGTTGTTCCTGTACTGCTTGATGGATCTCTTGGATTTGTTCAATGAACCTAGTTGCCTTGTCCACATCATTGTGTCCCTCAACAACTATGGCCTTACCAAAGACAAAATCCAAGGGAGACGTTGGTGTGAAACCAAAAAAGGTCTCAAAAGGAGATCTATGTGTGCAAGAATGTTTGGCTCGGTTGTAAGCATGTTGCACATAACACAAATGTTCATCCCAAAGCTTGGGATGCTTGCTGCAATATCCCCTGAGCAACTAGATCATTGTCCTATTGACTACTTCTGTCTGGCCATCGATTTGTGGATGGAAAGCTCTGCTTTTCTTTAGTTTGGTGTCCATCAGTTCCCACAGACTTGACCAAAACATTCCCACAAATCTGGTGTCTCGATCAAGTATGATGGAAGTGGGTAATCCAAAATGAACCCATACATGTTGAAAGAACAACTTTGCATTTTGTTCAGCTATGATATGTTTATTACAAGGTATCAAAATACACATTTTGCTGAACCTATCCACAATGACATATAGATAGTCATGACCTTTCCTAGATTTAGGTAGTCCTCCAACAAAGTCCATGGAAACACTTTCCCAAGGATGAGAAGGAACTGGTAGTGGAGTGTACAAGCCTAGTTTCCTATTGTTGGGCTTGCTTTTAGCACACATAGTACACCCTCTTACATATTTAGAAACTGTCTCGTTCATTTTTGGCCAATAAAAAAATATTTGTAGTTGTGCAACTATTTTGCTTACCATAAAGTGACCTGATATTAGAGAAGTGTGCGCTTCTCTAATTATCTTTACTCTTTCAGTTTGTGGAATGCATAGCTTCCCACAATGATACAAGAGTTGGTCCTTAATATGATAATCCAATTCTTGAACTCGTTTTCCTTGACTTAAAGTTGCATATACATCTTTAAAGTCTATATCTTTAGCATATGTTCAATGTAGCTTTCATGTAATACAAAATTATGCTTAAGTATAATAGATGCATTTATAATGGGTCTAGATAACATATCTGCAAATTTATTATGTATGCCCTTTTTATATCTGATGACTAAATGAAACTGCTATAGGAACCCCATCCACCTGTAGTGTCTTGATTGTTGAAAATTAGTTTGCGAGTGTAGATATTGAAGTGGTTGATGATCAGTATGTATAATTGTTTCTTTGCCCATTAAGTAATGTTTCCACTTTTTCACACTCTGTACTAATGCATACAATTCCTTACCATATGTGGGATAGTTAACTACTGCATAGTTAAATGTCTTAGAATGATAACATATGGGTTTACCATGCTGTATCAACACTACTCCCATGGCATAGTCACTAGCATATGTTTGGATCTCAAACAGTCTTTGAAGATCTGAAAGTGCTAGTACTAGTGTTGTACTAATATTTTCTTTCAAGGTGTTGAAGGCTTTCTGTTGTTTGCCTCCCCACTGAAAAACCTTATTCAATCCTGTTAAAGCATGTAAGGGAGCTGCAATTAAAGAAAAGTTAGAATGAACTTTCTCCAATATTGTGTTTCTCCTAAGAAGCTCCTAACGTTTGTAGCAGATTTGGGTTTAGGCCAGTTTATAATGATTGCCACCTTAGAGGGATCTATCTTCAATTCACCACCCCCTACTATATGTCCCAAATAATTCAAAGATGTTTTGTCAAATTCACAGTTTGAGAGTTTAACATAATTGTTTTATCTTTTCAAAACATCTAGTGTCTGCTTAACATGCTTTAAATGTTCTTCCCATGTTATACTAAATATAAGAATGTCATCCAGATATACAATAACAAAATCATCAAGAAAAGGTCTGAGCACATCATTCATTATTCTCATGAAAGCAGCAGAAGCATTAGTTAAGCCAAAAGGCATAACTAACCTCTCATACAATCCCTACTTTGTTTTGAAAGCAGTCTTCCATGCATCTTTTTCTGCAACTCTGACCTGATGATATCCACCATGCAAGTCTAGCTTGGAAAAATAAATAGCTTCAAATATTTTGGTTACCCCAAAGTGACCCGATATTAGAGAAGTGTGTGCTTCTCTAATTATCTTTACTCTTTCAGTTTGTGGAATGCATAGCTTCGCACAATGATACAAGAGTTGTTCCTTATTATGATAATCCAATTCTTCTACTCATTTGCCTTGACTTAAAGTTGCATATACATCTTTAAAGTCTATATCTTGAGCATATTGTTCAATGCAGCTTTCATGTAATACAAAATTATGCTTAAGTATAGTAGATGCATTTATAATGGGTCTAGATAACATATTTACAACTTTATTATGTATGCCCCTTTTATATCTGATGACTAAATGAAATTGTTGTAGGAACCCCATCTACCTGTAGTGTATTGATTGCTGCAACTTAGTTTGGGAGCGTAGATATTGAAGTGGTTGATGATCAGTATGTATAACTATTCTTTTCCCATTAAGTAATGTTTCCACTTTTTCGCACTCTGTACTAATGCATACAATTCCTTAACATATGTGGGATAGTTAACTACTACAAAGTTAAATGTCTCAGAAAGATAACATATGGGTTTATAGTGTTTTATCAACACTGCTCCCATGGCATAGTCACTGGCATTTGTTTGGATCTCAAACCTGAGGCTTTGAAGATCTGGCAATGCTAGTACTAGTGTTGTACTAATCGTTTTCTTTCAAGGTGTCGAAGGCTTTATGCTATTTACCTCCCCATTAAAACACCTTATTCAATCTTGTTAAAGCATGTATGGGAGCTGCAATTAAGGAAAAGTTAGAAATGAACTTTCTCCAATATTTTGTTGCTCCTAAGAAGCTCCTAACATCTATTTTAATCAAAGATTCTTTCTTTTTATTTTTAGGGCTATTAGGAGGTATGAGAAGGCTTTCTTCTTTCCCTTTTCCTTTGGAGTGGTCATGGAGGAAAGATTCTTCTTCCCCCTTATCTTGTTTGGAGCTTGATGATTCCTCAACTTTGTGTTTTCTAAAGTCCTTATACATTTCTTCTACCATGGACTTCATGGCCAGGAAACTATCTATAAATTATGGGTCTGGGCCCACAGAACCTTCCTCCAATATTGTCTTTTGAGGATAGATTCTTCCAATTTCAGGATTAGTTTCGACCAACTCTCCCTCTCCTTATTTGAGCTTTGATCTAGTCAGCATTCAATAGCTAAATCCAACACAAACTTGTCTAACCTTAACAACCTAGAGCTTTGATACCACTTGATCTGAAATCACCCTTAGGTGACCTTAGGAAATTAATGAAGGTATTACAAACTCATGTGCTGGTGTGTGTGTCTATGTTATCTTATGCAACAGATCGATAAGATTGCGAAATACACAAACACTTTAAATAGTAAGAGATCACTGTAAGAAAAACATAAACGCAACAAAATTTAATAAGGAGTTCACCCAATCCTCTTCGGCTACATCTCCTAGTCCAACCTTCAGTGGTGGCCTTTTCATTATGTTGTTAAAGTAGAGTCTTACAATAAGGAGCTCTATCTGAGTCTCACTTGATAGAGGATGATTAGTAGGATGGCGCTTGGAATTCCCAAGTCCTTAGAGTTCACAGACTTCCCTTACCTAATTTCGACCTCAATTGGTCCTTGTCTGCTCGAAGATGCCCTTACTCTGATAGTTATATTGAATTCTCTATCCTTTGCAATTTTTCCTCTATTTCTGTGTCTCTTGGCCTTCAGCTTCTTCAATGCTTCTCTGCCTCACTGTATCCTATCTCTGTCAGCTCATGGCTTTAAAGCTAGTTTGTTCCTTCGACTGTTCGTTTCGACTTCCCATCTCTCTAGATCGCTTGCCTCTATCCGTTGGGACTCCTCTGCCCTGCATCATCATTGTTTTGTAACACTTCGTAGAGAGGTGGCCACCTGTATTCTTGCGAAATGAGTGTCAGTTCTTCCTGAACAGTCGTTTGTTTCCGTTATTTCCCAGATGCCTACGAAACATATCCTTCTATCGATTCATCAATCAAATTAGACTTCAAATCTTACGAACCATAGTTTATTTCTCCCTCGGGTCTGGTCATCCATCGATTGAACCTCCACCATTGATCTAGAGCCCCCAAATCCTATAGTCTTCGCTCCTATTGCACAGTTGAGTTGCTCGATTATTAATCTGCAATGTAAGGAGTTTCTCTCTCTCCCCACTGGACACGCATCACTCGGTGTATGGAATCGTTGTGTCCTCAGCCAAACCCGCTTACCACCTAAAATGCCTTCGATATTCTCCCAATTTTTGAGCACGGGACCTGCCTTGTCGGTTTTAGTGCTTTCCCACGGTTTTCTGGTTTCCCTTGTGACTGAGCGCTCGGGGCTTCTCCTTCTCGAGGAGTTTTGCCTAGTGATACACAATTAGTGCTTTTACGTATCAGAAACAACCTCCATTTCTGGGTCTGAGCTTCCTAATTGTCATTTTTTCATCATGCGTGGTCTCGATGGGCCAACAGTCAGTGCACTTTGACCGAGGGTCCTCGTTGTTCAGTGCTGGCTGCAAATTACCATTATTCAGAGGTTATTTATGATAGGTATAAGATTTTTCGAAGTCTGTCATTCATTCTTAACAATCATGGAATTGTTTGGGGATCCAATTCGGATCAATATACCTTCCTAAATAGTCCATTTCTCTTGTAAGGTCAACCTATTCGAATAAACAATCTCTTTTTTAAGAGTGGTAGAGGACATAGAGTATGGATTTGGGACATTTTCTATAGTTGCTCACCCCATCATGTGGGAAAAATGCTAAGATAAGTCTCTAAATTATTATCTAAACAAAGAAATATCTAGGAGGGAAATATCAGAAGGAACCTGAGAAGTTGGTCAAAGTAATTCCTGAATAATGTTCATCCCACCTGCTTGTGACTGTAGGAAACCATCTGCTTCCAATAATTTCAAGCACTCATTCAATGTTGGTGGACTGATTATCCTTTTTAATGCTTGGGAGTGAGGGAAATTGGGGCATTCTTCACTACTAGCATGATTATTGTTGTTTTTGAATCAAAATTATTTGCACATAAATAAACAATTTCTTTGAAATAAAAAACCTCTAGAACACATGCAACATTCACCAATTTTCTCATCTTAATTTTGTCCCTATTCTTTTATTCGGTTGACAGATTCACATACCACTGATACGTGGTCGACCAATGAAAGTTCTTATTGATATGAGCAAGTGAGTTAATTGTATCACTACAAATAGTTTATTTCCTTCCTTTGCTAGCCATTTTTGCTTTGCACTCAAAAATACCTACTTAATAAACAATGTTCTCAATGTCATTTAACTCTATATTTCTCATTTTCCTATATAATCACCAACCATTACTATTTCACATGTGAAGTTTTTTATACAAAACACCCATAATAAATAAGAATTTATGATACTAAAGGCAACATTTGTTTGAAATAGTGGAAATAAATCTCGAAATTCCAAAACCATATTGTCCATGTACTTCACAACTTGCTCTTGTTTAAATATCATCGATATAGGTACTCGAAGTGAAAAAAAAAATTACTGAGTGAAATAAATATGAAATACTTTTTATGACCATAGTTAGAATACAAGAAACTAATAATAACACTAAGTCAAAAAGCGTGCAAGGACAAGTGCGGGAAAATATTGTGTAGAGTAGTGTGTGCGAGGGTAATGTTGTGCACAATGGAAAATCAACGAAGGAGTTTTGTGCAAAGGTGTCTATGCATGGAGAAAGAAACATGGAAGTTTACTTGAAATAAAAAATCTTAGACGTAAATGCTTATTCATTAATCATTGCAATTTTTTTCATCCTTCCTCTATCAACCATTTTCCTTTCATGGTCAGAAATATGTGATATATTATCGATCTACTCAATGCCACTTACCCCTAAATTCGTTGCTTACCTATGTAATTATCAGTTGGTACTATCTCACGTGTAGATTTCCTTCACAGTGACAAGCCAATAAAAAAAACTTAATATATTAAGCATTCTAGTGATAGATAGTGGAAAAAAACCTCAAAATTTTAAAATGATCTTGTTCATTTAATTTGAAGATTGAATTATTCTTAACATCCTTGATTGATCCAAGAGGATTCCGTTGATTCATTGCACAGGTGTTCAAGTGTTTTCATCAGTATTCAGTGTCGTCTTCAATTTAGTTCAACTTCGATAGTATTGGTTATGGATCAGGTTGTATAGGTAATGTTATGGTTTCATGGCGTTCAGTTGAGATGGTTTAGCGTCTGATTGTTGACATGAGTTCATTGAAAGTTCTACCAGGATTGGTCAGTGACATGTGTCGTGTCAATACCTCGCACAATTTGGGTGTCGACAAAGGGATATCATCGCAAAGGCAACTGGTGTTGACGATATGTATATTTTTTATGTCATATTGTCGACAAGTTTTTCATTAAGTGACAAATGTCAATAATGTCACTTGGCGATGAATGATTGTAAATGGGTGATCAATTATTAAAACCCTAATCATACATCTAAAACCTCAAACCATGCATTAAGGTATCTAAAACCTACCTAAATCTATTACTTATCACATTCAAATCCTAATGCTAAGACCTAAACCTATGACTTACCAAAGCATGTATTAATCCTAAAGCCTAAGTCCTAACTATACACCCTCGGCCTTTTCATTTTACATTCAAAACATTGTAAAAAAAATAACACAAGCCCTAAACTGCCAGGTAACTGTCAGGACAACTAACCATGTCAGAGAGACATGTGATCAGAGCAGTGGTAACTGTCAGAGATTCTAACATAACTACAATGTTAGTCCTTACAATATCCTAGGCTGAAAAGGAAATCGAGAAGGGTAACCTCAAACCACTTTAGCTTAGTAGCTAGCCCTACTGAGCATGAGACAGATCTCTCTAATTCTCTTATTAGTGATTGACTTTAAAGAAAATGTATTTTAGACTAGATATGGGTATTTGTTTTTTTTTTTTTTAAATTTGGTTTTTTAAGGATTTGTTGAACTTAGGGTTTGGAGCCACAAGTAGGTCTAGGCTATGGGAATGCAGGAGAAAACATAAGAAAGAACTATATATCAGAATCCATGGTGTAATTTGAGTATTTGTCAATGTAGTATAGGGAATATAGTGTGGAAGAAACTAATGAGCATAAATAAACATGATTTCATTAGCTTAGGAAGACAAAACACATAACTATGAAAACTAGATAATAGAGCTTGAAAAATAGGAATTCTGAGTATTTTATCACTAGGCATTCATAGAAAGAAGAGATATAATGTAGATAAAGATGTTTAGACCATGATAAAACAAAAAGAATGAAGTACAAGCACCATGAACTTACTGGGCTAGAGTTCCTTGAAAATAGCTGCAACTATCTCTGTATTAGCTGAAATATGATTACAATGCAAGCCTCCTTCACAAAAATTTCAACCCTCTTCTCCTAAGGAGAAATGATATATATAGACTCTCCTAAACCACTTTCCCACCTTCAAGAGTCAAATTCCTTGGTGGAGTAACTGACTCCAAGTTTCTCTCAGCCAACAAGTGAGAGTGAGAAGGTGAAACTCAAACACTTCATGGAGAGTTTGTTTAGGAGTTTGCTTCTTTTATGAGGCCTAATAAACATCAGAAACAACCTATGATGTACATTTATTCATGACTACATCAACTAGCCTTTAAACTAGTGTTATTACATAGAGAATCTTGACTTTGACTAAGTCAAACTAGAAACTAGAAATTTACACAGTGTAATTTACAATTTGAAACACAGAAAAGTGCAGAAGTGTAGCACTGACTTTGAGCTGATTTTTAGGTACCTTCCAGGGGTCAAAATGCAAAAATGAGAGAATGGTCAACTATCCCTTCAAGGCTAGTTTCCAAAATAGTCTTAATTTCTGGATTTGGAGCATGGAAAGGCATTCAAAAATCCATTCTGTTGGGTCCCTATAATACTAGTGATTACCCCATTACTATGGTAGTTATACCCCTTATTTATATTGTTGTGCCCCTATTACCCACATATTGTTATTTCTGTGCCCCATAGAATCCCTCTATTATTATTTTTGTGGCTTTATATTATTGTTGTTAGTTCGGCTGGATTATATTGTGACTCCTTAGACTC
>APFE030122105.1:15442-51444 GCA_000404065.3 Pinus taeda | reverse complement strand
GGTGCATTCATCAGTTTCATCAGCAGGGCCATCTATAAAACGAGATGATGCCACAGTGCAGGCATGGATACAATCACAAAATGCACTCCTGGCAGATGCAGATGCTACTTCTAGAGTCAGGTTACAGGATGCACCGAATCCTCATATGGAGCAGCTAAGAAATCGATCAATTTCAACGTATCTCATCAGGTGGAAGTACTTACCAACAAAAGATTCCACATGGGATGACAAGAATTTTATACAGAAGCATCAAGAACTACTCAAGCGTTGAGGACAACACTTTTTGAAGGAGAGGGGCATGTTAGGCCCCTATACTACTAGTGTCACCCCTTATTGTTGTTAGTACAAACCACTTATTATATTGATGTACCCATGTAGTGCCCATATTGTTACTATTGTGCCCCATAGAAGCCCACTATTATTATTATTGTGCCCTTACATTATTATTGTTATGTCGGCTTTGGTTATGTTATGACCCCTTAGACTCCTATATATAGAAAGGAGGTCTTTTCATTTGTATCATCGAAGAATTGTTCATTTATGTAATGTAAAGGAGGTTGCCCCCTCGAAGAGGCGGAATTCTAAGGCGTTGATCTATCTTTTCTATCTTTTCTTGAGCTGGTTTCATAACAGAATATGTGGCTGCAGTTGAGGCAACAAAAGAAATTGTGTAGCTCAGGAAAATTCTTGAAGATTTGTAGGTAAAACAAGTACAATCGACTCCACTCATGATTGACAATATCTCAACAATAAAGTTGGCCAAGAACCTAAAGTTCCATGATCAAACGAAGCACATCAATACAAAATATATATGATTCGACATCATGTTGAGGCCAAAACAATCCATCTTCGCCATTGTTCCACTAATGAGCAGATTGCAGACATCTTCACGAAAGCGCTTGGAAGAGAAAAGCTTGAAAGATTTAGAATGATGCTTGGAATCACCAACATCCCTTCATATTAAGGGGGGGAATGTAGACACCTAATCATAGGGATTGGGTTAACAACTATAATTAGTGCAAATAAATAATAGAGGAAATGGAGAGTCATTGAGATATGAACTGAATAGTCACTCCCTCATGTATATAATAATAAATAACCTGAATGAATAATATGATTACATTTGAGGAGCTACCTCCTGGTCTAACACTTTCCTCAAATGGAGGCCTGAGGAAAAAGTGCAATGCCAAGGCGCTGCGCTTCTGGAGTAGCTGAATTTCTGAACTTAGACAAAAAATTCTAAAAAAACTCAAAATACTCAAAATTAGCTAAAAATTGGAGGGAATATGTAAAAATATGTTTTTTCTAGCCTCAAGGATGCTTCAGCAAGCATCTCCAAGTTTCCCTCATCCTTTTGGTATTTTTTGGCCTCCTTGAGCTTGTATTCAAGTTGCTCTACCTTGACATTGGCGATCATGTTTTGAGCTTGGTAGTGGTGCACCATGTGTCTGAGCAAATGATTTTCCCTATTTTCCTTCTCAAGGAGCTTCTCCAAGTTTTCATTCACCCTGTTAAGTTAATACTCCTTGTATTGATTGACCTCAAGAGCAATCCTATCTTATAGGTCTAGGTCTTCATTTAATAGAATGTGCTTTTCATCTTCTTGCACTGCCTTCTTTAGGACCCTTGTTCTTGGTCTTTTCCTCTTTCCTGTACCTTTTGATATTTTAGGCTCACTTGATTCTATGATCTCCTTGCCTTTTCCAACCTGCTGCAATAACTTAGCTTGTTCTTTTTCCATGATTAGTTGTTTAGTCTTAAGCTGACTATTTTCTTGCTCAAGGAAGGAAATGATGAAATGAGGGAGTTAGGGAAGGGAGATGATGATAGGGGAATTTTGAAAGATGGATAGGGGTGGTATAAAACTTAGGAAGCTTAATGGAGTGAAAAGAGGGAAATAAATGATTAGGAGAAATTGAAAAACAAAGTTGCTAGGAAATCTGCTCAAAATGCTAGGTATGAGTTAGGGTTTAGGTAAGGGTGAGGCAATATGATGATTGATAAGTTATTTAGTGAATCAAAAGGATTTTTAAACATTTATAGAGGTGTGAAGTGGAATATTTGCATGTTTCCAATATCAAAACTAACCAAACCATCAATTACACTAATACTTGTAGCATGAAAATTTCACCTAAACCCTAGATGAAGAGAACTTGCATTTGCATTCATCTTGCCAAAGGAAGAAGGTAAGAAAAAGACTTATAATTACTCTTGAACAAGCTTATAATAGCAATAAATAGGTTTTAAAGCTTCAAAATCAAAATTTGGGTGAGTTTGGATGAGTTTTGGGCTACTCTAGCACAAGCACATCGCAATTCATAGAAGCGCATCACCATCTTACAAACCACTTTTGGAGGCCTTAAATGGCTCGCAAGTGAGAGATTGATAGCTCATCGGAAATATATTGAAGTCTTCTATAATATGGATATCTCAAGCATTTAATTAGGATAGTCCACAAGGGAGAAAAAAGCATTTTCCCAAGGTCACTCCAAAAACTTAGGGTTTCTTTGACAAGAGCACAACTCCAGCTTTCAGATTACTTTTGGATTTATTCCACTAATCCAAATCACAAGATGAAGGTACCATTGGAAATATTAGGATGTATTATACATAATAGAGTCCTCAAGCACTGCCAAAACTGGCTCCAAACCCTTAAAAGACTGTCTTGCAGTCAAGCTATCTAGAACTGCAACAACTCTCTCGTAGCAAGTGTATTTGGGGCATTTCTTTCAAATAATAACACCTGTGTATAAACAGAAGGAGGTTTTTGTTCCTTGGAATATAATGGAAAAAAACCTCTTTTAATGTTGTAAAATTCTTCTCCATTTGGTTGGAAACATATTTTGAAGCAAACATGTCCCTATGAGAAATGACGAGGCGAGGTAGTGTACTACAACATTGTCTTATTGGAAATAAAACATTACCTTTAACTTTATTTTGATTTCCTTGAGCTGCTAACTCCCTTTAGCCACTTAATCACATGATGGACATGTTTTTGGCAACATATGGTGTTGTGATGACACGTGGAGTGAAACCCTAGACCATGACCTAAAATGAGGAATTTAACCATTTCATGACCCAAGACACTTAAATGAAGATATGATACCTTGAAGAAGACAATGAACATGATGAGTGATGAAGACCATGAGTAAGTGAAGGGAGCAGAAGTGACCTAGACACAAAAACTAGTGACCAAATTTTTGTTTGAAGACTCACTGAAATGAAAAAAAATTGACTTAACACCCTAACAACGTCTTGTAAGAGCATATTTGATCACTGGTGACAGGCTGAATTGACTGACACTAACATGCAGGACATGTGAACAAATTGACGAACATGTTCTAACCATTGTGGATAAGCTCTAACAGTGGTAGAGATTGTAACATAACTGTAACATGTGAAATTGTGGTTAACCACCATGACCTGGGGTTGGAGTCTGGAAGCTGCACCGTCAGACGAGACCGCCGGGAGGCAGTTGTCACATGCAGAGCTAGCAAGCGGTTCCAAAAATACTGGAACAAACTTGCAACCATGTCCATTTGCAGTTTTACTACGACCTATTCACATGGGCAGTTAACTCCTACGAACTATTTTTTGACCACCGGCATATCCAAAGTTTATTTTGGGTTTTTGCATTTAGTTTTGGTGCTATTCTAATTAAACCATCATGTAACCAATACCTAAGGTATCATTTTATGACAAGACATTAATCAACAAACCCTAATTCCAGCTTATGCATCCCTAAACTCGGTCTTGGGAGTTAGAATGTATCTGAGGGCTTTTAAAAGGTGAATTTTCCTTCATGGATAAAGGAGTCAGAGTGGTTTTTGACTTTTTTCTTGCAGATTCTTGAGGTCATAGGAAGTTTTGTTTTCAGTGTTATGGGAGCATCCAGAGTTAGAATTAGAATCCATAAGAAGTGTTGGAAATCTAGTTCAGAGGGCTATTTGATGACAGTGATCAGAAGTGCTTGCATGCACATTCAGATTGATCAAATATCTATGTAATCAACACTTGCTTTTCATTCCTAATAAAAGCAGTCGACCATCTTAAGCGGACCCAGAGATGTAGTCCATCAGGGCTGAACTCCATCATCAATTTTTCTATCTTGTATTTCTGTGTTTTTACTATTTTCACTTCTGTTATGCGTCATTTTTATGTTTAATCAGCTATCACAAAGTCTTCTTCTCAAGCAGTTTTCCTCAATTTCCACACTTTCAGCTAACATTCAAATAATAAATGGCTAATCACTTCTACATTAGTTTTAGCTTATGATCATTTTAGATCATATAATTTGGTATCAGAGGAGGTTGTGTTTGTATAATTTTCCATTGAATGTTAACAAGGTCAAAGTCACAACAAGGAGAAGGAATCCTTAAGCAGATCGATCCAGAGATTGGAAAGCGACGAGTCGTTCATAAATCGACCATGTCAGGATCTGATGTAGGCAAAAACACTGAAACTAAGATGAGTGAAGAATAGTTTCAGCAGACATTCTTGACTATGTAGTAGATGTTGGGAAAATTGTACGAAGACAAGAAGGCGAGAGATGCAGCTTGTTCTTCAAAGGCATTGAAGAAACAAAAAGGTAAAGGGAAGAATGATAAACCACTGTCACCTCCATCATATCCATCATCATCATCATCTTCTTCTTCTTTTAGTGCAGAATCTGGAATGGAAAGGAACCTAAGAAAAAATCTCTTTTGTGCTAGAAAAACATTATATATGACAGAGAAATGAAAGACATATAATATGCGGAAAAACACAAACACATAAAACCAGAGAAACACAGATATACTTGGTTCACCCAGTTTGGGCTACGCCCACCCTGAACAACCAATCCTTCCTTTCTATCATCCAACAAAATGAAGAGACACAACCTACAATAGATCTGTTATAATATCCTTTGTTTTCTCTCACAGTCTCACCTATCTATTTCTTGCTTGGAGAATACACATCTATTACATAGCCTCAATACAATACCCTCATCCAAAGAGATGGGTTGCCTTCTAGGGAAAAAAACCCTAAACTAAACACAAGTTCTACTGTCAGATCATCCGCCTAATGAATGGCCCATATTGACTAGAAATTACTATACTTTTACAAGGAAATTTTACATCTGTTTTTAGCTTCGGGGGCGCTACCCCCAAAACCCCCGCCGGGGGACCACTGGCCCTCGGACCCCCCAGCAGGGGGGGAATCAACCCCCCAAACCCCTTCGAGGGGGGGAAAATCCCCCCCACACCCCCCTGCATGGAGGGGTGTACAAACTTCTTGAGGTATACATCTGGCCGAAACAAAGACTTCTAAATAATCATGCTCCACACCCAACAATCTCCCACTTGGAGAATGATTGTAGCAACTCCACCACTGCTTCATTTTCTGGACAATGACTCTTCTTTGGACCTGGTTGTTTCTCATATTCCTTTTCATCCTTGAATACCAATTGAAATTTAGCATATTCTCAATTTCTCCCTGATTACAACTTTTGTTAACATATCTACCGAATTCTAGCTAATGTGTATCTTTTCTAGCTTCAACTCTCCATCTTCCAACACTGATAGTATGAAATTGTACTTGAGTTGTATGTGTTTAGTCCTGGAATGAAATGTTGAGTTCTTTGTAAGATGAATGGCACTTTGGCTATCACTGTATAACGTGCCCATATCATGCTTCTTAGCCAATTCACCCATAAACCTTTGTAACCAAATCATTTCTTTACTAGCCTCTATAGCAGCAACATACTCTGCTTCTATTGTTGAAAGTGCAACAACACTTTGGATTTTTGAAACCCAACTAACCATTGTTCCACCTATAGTAAATACATATCCTATAGTGCTCCTCCTATTATCTCTGTCACCTGCCATATTTGCATCAACATATCCATGTAGAGAAATGTTTTGAACCACCAAAGCATAATGCTTGATTTGTGGTACCTTTCAATATCTTTGAGAATCCATTTCACTACCATCGCATGTTCTTTTCCTTAGATTGTTCATGTACCTACTTACAACTCCCACTGTCATGTGCAATATCAGGCCTTGTGTAGACCATTCCATACATTAAGCTTCCAACTGCTGATGCATATGGAACTTTAGACATATAATCCATGTCTTCATGGGTCTTTGGGAAGATCTCCTCACTAAATTTGAAATGGCTAGAAAAAGGTGTACTAACTAGTTTTGCATTGTTCATATTAAATCTTTTGAACACCTTTTACATGTACTCATTTTGAGGCAATGTTAATTTGTGATTTTTCCTGTCTCTAGTTATTCTCATACTAAGGATTTGTTTTGTAGCTCCCAAATCCTTCATTGAAAATGAATTTTCCAATTTTCTTTTGAACAAATTTATTTCCTACATGTTAGACCCTGCAACAAGCATGTCATCTACATACAATAGCAATATAATATAGCTGTCATCATTTTGTTTTTACAGATAAACACAATGATCAGATTGACATCTAGTATAACCTTGTTTAGACATAAACTTGTCAAATTTTAGATATCACTACCTTGGAGCCTGTTTTAAGCCATACAAGCTCTTCTTCAACCTACACACTAGTTTCTCCTTCCCTTTCACCTCATATCCTTGTGGCTACTGCATATATATCTCTTCCTCCAAATCCCCATGGAGAAAGGTTGTTTTTACATCTAACTGCTCAAGATCAAAACCTTCAACTACTACTAGACTTAAAATAGTTCTAATTGAAGTCATTTTAACAACAAGAGAAAATATTTCATCAAAATCAATACCTTTATTCTATGCAAACCCCTTCACCACAAGTCTATCTTTGTACCTTTGTTTCCTCCATCTTCTTCCTTCAACCTATAAACCCATTTATTTTGCAATGTAGTTTTACCTACAAGCAACCTAACTAAGTCCCAAGTCTGATTATGTGTTAAGGAGTCCATCTCTTCTTCCATGGCTAGCTTCCACTTCTTCCTGCTTTCAACCTGAATTGCTTCTTCATAACATTCAAGTTCACCAGAATCAGACAATAATAATATAATGAAGGGGTATACTTATCCTAGTAGTAGATCTTCTAACACCACTTTCAGGTGTTTGGGGTGTCTGTTGTTGTTGTGGTGGTTGTTGTTGTTGTGGTTGCTATTGTTGTGATTGTTGATTATTGTTATTTTCAGGCACCTTTAATTTTTCAGTGATCCCATCAAGAACTATGTATTCCTTGTTTTCTTTTTCCTGTTTCTTTTCCTGCAACTGATTTTTATACAAGACCTTTTCATTGAATGTTACATATTTTCTCCCAATGATTTTGTGAATTTCATAATCATATAAGCGATAACAAAAGTTGTTAACACCATATCCAATAAAGGTACATTTCTTTGATTTTGCCTCAAGCTTTGCTCTATTTTCTTTATTAATATGGACAAAGGCCTCACAACCAAAGGCTTCAAAAAAGAGTAGTTTACCTTTTTACCTGTCCATGCTTCCTCCAGAACACCACCATCCAAGGAACTTGTAGGCCCTCTGTTTATTAGATAAACAACAATATCTATAGCATCTGCCCAAAATTGTAAAGGCAATCCTGCATGAAATCTCATGCACCTTGCACACTCCATGATTGTTCTGTTCATCCTTTCTGACGCATCATTTTGTTGTGGTGTTCTTGGAACTATCTTTTCTCTATGAATTCCATGCTTTGAACAGTACCTATCAAACTCTTTGCTGCAATATTCACCTCCATTATTTGATTTGAGACACTTCAATTTCTTTTCTGTCTCAATCTCAACCAAAGCTTTCCATTTCTTGAAAGTATCAAATACATTAGATTTATTCTAAATACAATAAATCCAAGTTTTTCCATCTGCATCATCAATAAAAGTAACATAATAATGAGAGCCACCGAGAGATGATACCTGAGCAGGTCCCCATACATCTTTATGCACAAGCTCTAATTTTTCGCTCTTCTTTTCTTTCCCAACTCTAAGAAATCTGACTATCTTATGTTTTCCATAAATGCAATTCTCATAGAAGTCCAAACAACATTCTTCGAACCTAGCAACAAATTCCTTGAGTGAAGAATCTTCATCCCCTTCTCACTCATGTGTCCAAGTCTATGATGCCATAATGCTACATCTGATCCTTTGGAAGTTAAAGCATCAATAGAGTTTGAGATACCATTTCATAAACACAATGTACCAACCTTTTCGCCTTTTGCTATTACCAGGGCTCCTTTGGTGACCTTCCAAGCTTTATATATGAAAGTTGTCACACAACCTTCATCACCTAACTACCCTGCTGAAATTAGATTTTTCTTCAGATATGGAACATGCCTTACCTCCTTTAGTATCCATTGGTTTCCATTTTGCTGTTTTACAAGAACCTTACCCATTCCAACAATTTTACAGGGTTTATCATCAGCCAAACATACTTGTCCAAAATCTCTTTGAACATAGTCATGAAAATATTTCTTATCAGGTATGGCATGGAATGAGGCCCCTGAATCTATCACCCAGGAATCAGTAATATTTTTGAAAGAAATAATCAAAGCATCTTGTAACAGCTCACTTGTCACATTTGTTTCATGATTGTTTTCTTGTTGTTCATCTCCTTCTTTTCCCTTCCAAGATTTATATTCTTTCTTTAGATGTCCTTTTTTCCGCATTTCTAGCACACTATCCCTAATCTGGACTTGGATCTTCCTTTCTTTGATTTACTACGATATCCTGAGCTCTTTCCTCTTTCCATTTTTATTCCCCTAGTCTCTGCACTCAAAGCATTACCTGATGTCTCACTAGAGTTTTTATGTCACATTTCCTTGCTAAGGATAGCACTGACAACATCATCAAACTTTAAAGTACTAGATCCACAAACAGAGTTACTAATGGCCATTACTAAACCATTCCAACTTTCTGGCAATGATCACAAGAATAATAGAGCTTTAACTTCATCATCAAAGTTTACCCCTACTGAACTTAACTAAATTGTAACAGTATTAAAATCATTTAAATGGTCTGCAATAGATCCACCTTCTGACATCTTCATATTAAATAACCGTTTCATAAGAAATACCTTGTTTGAGGCCAAGGGTTTTTCATAAAGTTTCACCAACTCCTTAATCAAACCCTTTGTTGTTGTTTCCTTCGAAAAGTTGAAGGCGACCGACGTTGCGAGGCACAACCGTACTATTCCGAGTGCCTTTCTATAGAGAAGGTTCCATTCTTCATCTGTCATACCCGTTGGCATCTTTATTTTTTCGCCCAATGGTAGGTACAGATCTTTCTGATAGAGATAATCTTCCATCTGCATATTCCATTGCAAGAATTTTTGGCTGTTAAATTTCTCGACCCTAAAATTACCATCTTCCATTGCAAGAAGTTTTGGCTGTTAAATTTCTTGACCCTAAAATTACCATCTTCCACCATTTCTCCCACTCAGACAAGGAACCCTTCTTTCCTGCAAGTTTATAAGCCAAATAGACCTTCAACTCTAATACCAGTTGTTAGAAAAATATTATATATGATAGAGAAATGAAAGACATATAATATGCAGAAAAAGACAAACACATAGAACTAGAGAAACACAGATATACATGGTTCACCCAATTTGGACTACGTCCACCTCAAACAGATAGTCATTCCTTTCTATTATCCAACAAAATGAAGAGACACAACCTATAGTAGATCTGCTGTAATATTCTCTGTTTTCTCTCACCATCTCACCTCTCTATTTCTCGCTCAGAGAATACACATCTATTACACAACCTTAATACAATACCCTCATCCAGAGAGAGGGGTTGCCTTCTAGGGAAAAAACCCTAAACTAAACATAAGTTCTACCATCAAATCATCTGCCTAATGAACGGCTCAGATTGGTAAGAAATTACTATACTTTTACAAGGAAATTTTACATCTATTTTTAGCTTCAGGGGCGTTCCCCCAAAATCCTTGCCAGGGGACCACTGGCCTCTGGACCCCCCAGCCAAGGGGGATCGCCCCCCCCCAAACACCCACAGGGGGGACAAGTCCCCCCTGCACCCCCCCACGTGGAGGGGTGTACAAACTTCCTAGGGTATACATCCAGCTGCAACAAATACCTCTAAATAATCATGCTCCACACCCAACATTTTGAAACTTGATGTGAAATTTGAGTTACCTGTTTATGATGGAAAAATGAATCCTGAAAATCTAGATGATTGGATTAAGCAGTTAGAAGTGTATTGTTGCATATAGAACATTTCTAGCGATAAAACTAAAATTCGGTTAGCTACACTTAGAATGGGGGGAACAACTTTAATATGGTGGGAAAGTAAAACTTAGCTAGATGTAAAGCATAAAGGAAAAGTCATCTCGTCATGGTCTAAGTTCCTAAAAGCACTTAGGAAACAATTCTATCCTTTAGGATACATGCAACAAGCTATTATTAATTGGTAGCATTTGAGGCAAGGTAAAGGGCAGAGTGTTTAGGAGTTTACTCAGGAATTCAGAAAGAAAACATTGGCTCTTGGAATTTCATTGGATACATGAGAAACTTTGTTAAAATACATTGGTTGTTTACATTCATATTTGCAGCATACTTTATTGATGTTTAATCCTGATGATTTTGATGAAGTGTGTGTTCAGGCCATACATATTGATTCAAGTGGCAGACCATTCAAGTTTTCACCGCAGTCATCCAAAAAGTTGGAAACCAAAGATTCCAGTTGCAGTAAGGGGAAGAATAATTCGAAGAGAAAGAAATCAGCGATCATTCAAAAGGAAAGACCTACTTGTTCTCATTGCCATAGAATCGGTCATGATGAATCTAAGTGCTAGAAACTTCATCCAGAACTTAAGCCCAAAAATTGCCTTAAGGAGAAGGATGAAAACAAGGCCATTGCAACAATCCAACAGGATCTTGATTCAGATTCATGTGATGAAAGGAGGATGACCGCCATGGTTACAATAGGTAAAACTTCTGACACTAGTTCAAGTTCGAAAACTATTGCATCTTCATCAAGCATAAATCCTTCACATGAGGATAAAAGAGTTGAATTGTTTAACATAAGGATAACTTCTAAGCACACAAAGATAGATACAATGTTTGACAATGGATCATAGGGGAATTTAATCTTTGAATATTTAGTTAAAAATTTGGGTTTGGAAACACAGAATCATCCAAGACCTTACCCATTAGGATGGCTAAATAAATCAACTCAAATAAAAGTCACCAAACAGTGTCGATTAAGATTTTCCATAACAACTAATTATATTGATGAAGTGGAATTAGATGTGGTTCCAGTAGATATATGTGGAGTTGTCTTAGGAAGTCCTTATCTTTATGATTGTGATGCAGTATTTTACAGGAGAGAACATAAATATCACCTTAAGAAAGATGGGGTTAAATTTATTGTGAGGGCGCATCAAAGTAAAAATCACTTGAATTCAGTTAATGTTAATCAGATGAAGTGATTAATAAGTTGAAACAAGTGGTTTGTAATCATGTGTATAAAGGATCAACATAACAATCAACATGATTCTTGTTTAATTTATGCAACTCAGCTTAAATATGGTTTGTTTAAAGAGATAGAAAATTGTTCAGTTCTATGTAAGACCAAACATCTTATTCATAAGAAGGGATTACAACATGAATTACAGTTTGTGCCTAAATATCCTCTTCCTAATGTCAGAATAAATAAATTCAGCTTAAGTTTGGAACTTAACAGTTGCAGGGATACAGGTCAGTATTCGGGAAAGTCAACGTTCAACTTCTCTTGTATTGTGTCTCCATATCATGTCTCGAACAATTTGGAAATCTCTTTTCAAGCGGAGAGGAAACCTATTTGTTTTCATATCAAAGCCTTTTCTAAAGCAGTGTCAAAGTGTCTAATGGGAACTTATGCATTAGAGGAAAGTGCTAATCAAAGGAAACATCATTTAATAAATGAAGGAAAAGCGATTCAAACAAATCAACAACTAAGTCAATACTTTCAAAGACAAACTAAGTTGCAGCAAATTTCACCTTATAGTTGGATAGGTTCATTGCAGCAAGTTCACTTAGTAAATAGGAAGCAGGAAAGTATGTCAATTCAAGTAGCTGGTTTGATGTCAAGTATATCTTTGATTGTCTTTGTCATTCCACAAAATAGATTGTTTATACATGTTGATGGTATTAAACAACATCTAGTAGAGATTGTTTTCAAAGATTGTGAATAACTAACTCATGGTTCTTCGTGGAAAGAATTCAATTTCCATGTTGATAATAGGTTTTTTTCCCATCGTCGCAAGTTGTGTATACTGCAGATGGATGAAATAAGTCACTGAATTGAAAAGTGACATGGTCAACATCATCAGGGTCATCACTTATAGGTGATTGATCAAATTTATTGGTACTTCATCAGGTCAAGGTGGAAGGAGAGGGAGTTCTACCCTCATCGACTATTTGTTTAGTCAAAACTTTTGTGGTCCAAAAGCTTTCAAGTGGAGAGGAATGATCGAGGAGGATTCCATTGATTCATTGTATAAGTGTTCAAGTGTCATCGTCAATATTTAGTGTTGTCATCCATCTAGTTTAGCTTCGATAGTATTGGTTATGGATAAGGTTGTATAGGTAATGTTATGGTTTTATGTTGTTCAGTTGAGATGGTTTAGCGCTTGCTTATAGACATGAGTTCATTGACAATTTCGCCAAGATTGGTTTATGACATGTGTCGTGTAAATGCCTCATAGGATTTGTGTGTCGACAAAGGGATATTGTCGCAAAGGCAGATGGTGTCAATGATATGTATATCTTTTATGTCATATTGTTGACAAGTTCATCATTAGGCAACAAATGTCGCTACTGTCACTTGGCGACAAATGCTTGTAAATGAGTGATCAATTATTAAAACCCTAATCCTACATATAAAACCTCAAACCATGCATTAAGGTATCTAAAACCTACCTAAATATCTTACTTATCACATTGAAATCCTAATGCTAAGACCTAAACCTATGATTTACCAAAACATGTATTAATCCTAAAGCCTAGGTCCTAACTATACACCCTCAGCCTATTCATTTTACATTCAAAACATTGTAAAAAACATAAGACAAGCCCTAAACCACCAAATAACCATCAGGACAGCTAACCATTTTGGAGAGACATGTGATCAAAGTAGTGATAACCATCGGATATTATAACATAACTGCAGGACATGTGAACAAATCGAAGGATAGGTTCTAACCATGGCGGATAGGCTCTAACAATGGCGGAGATTGTAACATAACTGCAACATGTGAACTTGTGATTAATCGTCATGACATGGGCTTGGAGTCTGGAAGCCACACCATTAGCTGAGACCATTAGGAGGCAGTTGTCACATGAAAATTCGGCAAGTGGTTCTGAAACCACTGGAAAAAACCTGCAACCGTGTCTATTTGCAGTTTGAATGCAACCTATTCACATGGACAGTTAACTCTTGCACACTGTTTTCTGACCGCCAACATATCCAAAGTTTATTTTCGGTTTTCCATTGAGTTTTGTTGCTATTCTAATTAAACCACCATGTAACCAATACCTAAGGTGTCATTTTATGACAAGAGCTTAACTCAACAAACCCTAATTTCAGCTTATGCATCCCTAAACTCAGTCTTGGGAGTTAGAATGTATCTGAGGGCTTTTAAAAGGTAGATTTTCCTTCATGGATAAAGGAGAGTGGTTTTTGACTTTTTTCTTGTAGATTCTGGAGGTCATAGGAAGTTTGGTTTTCAATGTTACGAGAGGATCCGAAGTCGGAATTGGAATCCGTAAGAAGTGTTGGAAAGCTAGTTTAGAGGGATATCTGATGACAATGATCAAAAGTGCCTACACACACATTCAAACTGATAAAATCTCTGTGTAATCAACACATTCTTTTCATTCCTAATAAAAATGGTCGCCCATATTGAAAGCATACCCGGAGATGTAGTCCATTAGGGACAAACTCCATCATCAATTTTTCTATCTGTTATCACTGTGTTTTTACTATTTTCACTTCTGTTATGCATCATTTTTATGTTTAATCAGTTGTCGAAAAGTCTTCTTCTAAAGCAATTTTCCTTGATTTCTGCACTTTCAGCTGACATTCAAATCATAAATGGCTAATCACTTCTACACCAATTTTAGTTTATGGTCATTTCAGATCATTGATACCAACACATTAACTGACAATCAAATTTAATGAAGTGAGATAAATATTACGCCTAAAAATTTTGTGATCATGACGAATGGAATGTAGACATTTAATAGTAGCAAGCGGGAGAGCATGTTATAAATGACACATGAAAAAGAGGTAGCTGTGTGGAACAAGAGGTATACGAAGCCGAAGATGTATCTATAATAAATAATATGCACAAGAGACAATATGTGTGGGAGAATGTGTTTACACATGAAACTTGACTAAGTATAAAAGGACTGAAAAAATCAATTCTAAGGGTCAACACACATATGTTGAGGCCAAATGAAACTAGGCGTTGATGTGATTGCAAGTTTAAAATTTTATTTAGGGAAAATTATATGATGTTGATGAATTGTTTAATTTAACTTATAAAGAATGGAAAATATATAAGAATTATGAATCAAAATGATGAAGTTGTGTTTATGAGCTTATAATTGGTGGAAATACATGAAAAATTTGGTATCAAGAGGGTCCATTCAACTAATTCTCATTAGTTCACAAAATCAAATGTTGATAGTTCACATCAAATTTCCATCAAAGGGTAGAGTTTTAGGAATAGGGTGGAACCACAATTGTGAATACCCCCTCCCACCAAATATATGATTTCATAGGGGTACCCCCTCATAATTCACAAGAAGCACTGATCTTGGCAATAAAAGTGTCTTCCCTTAAATTGAGGGGAGGAAACTCCATCATGGAACTTGGATTGCAAACCCCCCCTCTCCCTCATTGCTAATGCCACCATTGGGGGGGTGGGTGTAAGTGTTGTGAACCATTGATTTTAATGGGTAGCTACAATTTTTAAATCAATGAGGACCCCCCCTTCCCCCAACCACACACACACAGGGGTGTTGATCACGATTAACCAAGGGAATTGGATTTCATTGGGGGGATAGGATTGTTCTAGCATCAATTATAGTTGGGGAGTGATATGTTGTTGGACCATCGAATCAAAGAGATCATGTCCATTAGATGTCATTAGAGTGAAATTCCATTTTAAACCGCTATGGTAGTGGGAGTGTGACATGCATCCAGGCCATCTGATCAAATAGGTTTCTGCCGTTGGATATGGAAGGAACACCATTGTGATAAAATATGGAAAGTGGGCCTAACTAGCATTTCTACATCCCCATCAAGATGATGGTGGAAAAGAATAATAGTAACTAGTATAGTTTATGGGTTTAGAATGGCTACTGAAGACCAGAATGAGGTTTTCATTAATAAATTATCTCAAATTCGTGATGTTTTTTTTTCCACAATATTGAAGTCTAGGATAAAATATTAAATCATTGACACTAAAAAATCCAAGTATCGCAATAAGACTACTTTGCAACAATAGAAGATAAAAAATAGTAAATCTACTAGTGCATAAAATATAGACAATTTGTTTACAATTTTAATCAACAACCCAACTTCATTATATTAGTCGAACTGATAATACAACTGTCTAGGGTGACCGTACTAGAGATAATGGACCTCTTACATCCACTGATACAAGAATACAAAAACTAGGGCTTTGTGTCTACCATGATGAACATCAATCTACCCTGAATAATAAAATCTTTACCTACTTGCTGATGTGGCACCCCTCAACCCTTTCATTCTACGTGTCTTGAACACATCTACCCAGACCTTCAGCTCCTGATATGCAACGAATCCTATATATATCTATCAATGGACCAACTCCATTAGGTCATTGAACTTCTATCCAATATTCTATCTAGCTTACCGTTCATCCTTGAACGCATCAACACATCGAGATTCCTATTGTGTTGTTCACAAAATCATTTGTGAACAACTCTCAAATACCCGCTACTAATCCTCAATGCTTTTGGGGATTTCCTCCCACTAGTACCTTCCTGTGCTACCTGATGAAGACACACTTAGGGTTGGAGGGATTCCCACTATCACTGTTGAATGCCACTTTTCCAACAATGAACTCAGGGCATGGAGGGCTACCCAAATTCTACTGTAGATGTCCTTCTCCACAAGGTAAGTCTAGGCCTACAAACTACTCCTATCCAATAAGACCTATGAGATTTTATTCTACCACTTTTAACAATCCATTGGTCCTTCAAGAGAAATGTTTTTCTCAAGCCTTGAAGCAAGCATCTAAAACACTCCATAAGTTGTTATTTAGGCTACTCCAACTTTGCCAAAGTGGTCCACTCTCATGCTGCCCTCCAACAATCCATGAGCATCCAATACAATGTCCTCTTCTAGGACCTCTCATCCACTAGCATCCAACCATCATTAGGAGACCATCTGCAAACTACTTATACTATCATATTTCCCTTGAGATATGTGCGTCCTAGAGCACTAGTTAGGGAACACCAAAAACTCTAGCACCTTCTCAAATCACTATGTAATATTCTCCCATTGGTTTGATCCCTTTTCGTTCACTCTAGGCATCAACAAAATTGATCTAGGTCTTGAGGCTCCTCCTTAACACACCTAAGAAAAACCCTGTACCAAAAACACTATGAAACAATCTCAAACACATGGAGAATACCTTGCTCTATCTACAACCTCCTTCTAGTGACTGTGACTAGGTTAAGAGATCCCTCCTAACCCTCTTTTCCCACTAAATTTTCCCTCCCATACGTTGTTGCAACTACCAATGACCTATGGTCCTATATCGAGATACACCAACCAAAATGCATAAAAACACACTCTGAAACATATCTCTGATCTGCAACATAATCTATAAATTAAGATGCTCCAAAAATGAAGACATAAACACTCCAAATAGGTCTTCTAGCATCCACAAAAACTGCGTCAAACCCATGAATCTTTTCCATAAGGAATCTCCACCCAAACAGAGACAAACCTCTCCACAAACTTGTGCTCCTTGGCTCTTCATCCTTTCCTCAGATCTGTTGTTTAATTTTAGAGATAATAATGATGAATTATTCACTTATGATGTCTCAAATAACATCAACGAGTCCTCAATTTATATCATTCATATGGGTGAAATAACAACCCTTGAAAGAACACCTTAATATTTTGGTTGACCTAACCTTAAGGTCTCTTTCACCCACATTAATCTTCAAAAATTTATATCTCATGATTTATACATCCTTTTCAAGTCCTTGAAGTGGCCCCTAGGTCCTCTAGGGCTTCCCCAACACCTCCATGTGTCAAGCCATCAATTTTGATCACGATTTTGGCCCCACATCCTTAGATACAAGACCCCCAGGCTTGGGTTCTAAGCCCACAAAACCATTTTGTGTGCCCATTCCTACAAATCCCTCTAGCCTAGGGTCTGGAGTGCCTCCCAAGACACAAATTTCAACACTCCCTCTTAGTAAGGGAGGTAATTCCAACACTAGGAAGCCCCCAACATCGTAATCTCCGGAAACAGTAACACATCTGGCATCCATCATTGTACTATACTTTGTAGAATGAACCCTGCAATCTTAGTAATGCCTCTAGTCAACTCATTTGAACCTGAAGACCTTAACACTTCCATAGGGATACTCCCTCTGAATTTAGACTCCCTCTAAGTCTACACTATCTTCACTAGATCAACCTATCACTGTTCTTGTGTCCTACAAGGTCAGTCCAAGTTGTGGTGAAGCACATGCGATCATCACAGCAATCCAATCCTACAAGCACTCATCCTCGTGGATCAAACAAAAATCATGCACATCCCTTTAATATTAGATATGCAACATCACTATCCAATGAATAAACTAGCATGCCAATCTGCATTCCATCACATGAAGCAAACTTCATCAAACCAGCCTAATCCATTCCAAAGCAATCCTTGAGTTGTCCCAACGATCTATGGAAAATCACAGGAAACCCTTGATCAATGACTTGCCCTATAACAAACTATTTTTCACTAGGATCACCATCAATCCACTAAAATTCCCATCCAATCTCATTTCTGATCCACTCAAGGCCACATCCACATGTCTTCTATTGAACCCTCTGCTCCATGATCTATACAATCTCAACTCCTTATAAGCCGCTTCACTATGCACACTCTGATTTACTAGCCTTGAAAGTAGATTTGATACCATGTCATTTTTCAATGATACTTGAGTCTAGAATAGAATATTGAACCACTGATGCTACTGAATCCCAGTATCAAAACAATACTACTTTTCAATAATGTAAGATAAACAACAGTAAATCTACTAATCCACAAAATATATGCAACTTTTTAAAATTTTAATCAACAACCCAACTTTTATATGAATCAAATTGATAATACAACTATCTAGGGTTCATGTACCAGAGATAATGGCCCTTAATCATCAACTAATAAAAGACTAAAACAACTAGGGCTTGGTGTCTATCATGATGAGCACTAATTTACCCTGAAAAAAACAACCTTAACCTACTTGCTGATGTGGTGCCCTTGAGCCATTTTAGTCCACATGTCCTGAACACATCTACCCAGTACTTTGGTTCCCAATTTGTAGCAACTCCTATTTGCCTCTATCAATGAAGCAACTCCATTAGGTCACTAAAATCGACTCCAATCTTCTCTTTATCTAGTCGTTTTTTCTTTAATGCATCAACACATCGAGACTCCTACTGAGTTGTTCACAACTCTATTTTTGAAAAACTCTCAACTTCCCACTGCTGCTCCTTAGATATTTTAGGAATTTATTCCCACTAGTACCTTCCTATGTTTCCCGATGAAGTCACACTTAGGGCTAGATGGATTCCCAATATCACCTTTGAATGTCACTTTTCCAACAATGAATTTAGGGCATGAAGGACTACATAGATTCTGCTATAAATGTCCTTTTCCATAAGAAAATTCTAGGGCTGCAAATTGCTCCTGGATGATCAGACCTATGAGCTCTTATTCTATCACTTCTAACAATCCCTTAGTCCTTCAAGAGACTTGTTTCTTAGGGCTTGAATAAATCCTATACAATCCTCCACAAGTTTTTCTTTTGGCTTCTCCAACTCCACCAACTTGGTCCACTCTCATGCTTCTCTCTAATAGTCCACGAGCTTCTAATACAATCCTCCACAAGTTGTTCTTTAGGCTTCTCCAACTCCACCAACTTGGTCCACTCTCATGCTTCTCTCTAATAGTCCATGAGCTTCTAATACAATGCCCTCTTCTAGGACCTCTCATCAAATTGCATCCAATCATCATTAAGATACCATCTACAACTCATTGTTGTTGTCCTCTTTCCCTTAGGATCTATGCCTCCTAGATCACTAATTAGGACACACCAACAACCCTAACACCTTCATAAATCAGTGTGTAATCTTCTCCCATTGGTTTTCTCCCTTACTATCCACCTTAGGCAACAACAACATTGATCTAGGGCTTGAGGCTCCTCCTTAACACACCCTACAACAACCTTGTATTAAAAACACTATAAAATGGTCCCAAACACATGGAGAATACCCTATTCTAGTTGTGACCTCCTTCTAGTGACTACGACCTGGTTAGGAGGTCCCTCCTAGTTCTCTCGACCCACTCAATTTTTGCTCCCACACATTGTTGAAACTACCTAAGACCTGAGTCCCTCTACAGAGATACACCAAACCAAAATGCACTACAAAAAAAAAGAGTAAAACATACATTTGATCCGCATCGTGATATGGAAAGTAAGACACTCCACACACGCTACCTCAGACCTGCAATTCTCTCCCACAAGGAATTTTCACCCAAATAGAGACAAGCATATCCACAAACTTTTGCTCCTTGGATCTTTGTCCTTACCTCAGATCTGCTGTCCAATTTCAGAGCTAATATTAATTGATGGTGCACTTAGGATGTGTCAAATATCCTCAACGAGCCTTGAATTTATATCATTCATATGGGTGACATAACATCCCTGGAAATGGAACCTTAATATGTTCTTTGACCCGACCTTAAGGTCTCTTTCATCCACACTGATCTGAAAAACTTTATATCTCATGATTGACACATCATTTTCAAGTTCTTGAAGTGGCCCCTAGCTCCTCTAGGACTACCCCTTCACCTCCATGTGTTAAACATCAATTTCCATCATGGATTTGACCCCACATCCTTGGTTACAAAATCCCCAGGTTTGGGTTATAATACTACAAAACCATTTTGTGTGCCCATTTCTCCAAAACCCTCTAGCCTAAGATTTGGAGTACCTCCCAAGCTACAAATCTCAACATGTGACACCCTTGTACAAAACATCAATATGCATGGCCCTAGAGCTAAATTTGAGATGAATAACCAAATTTAGTTGACAAAGGAGCTATTAGCCGATGTTGGATCCATTCCTTGCCTTCTTAAGTTTTATTTAGTAATTTTTTATTATTTATTCTCAGATATTTATATAATTTTTCTAGTTTTTTTAATCCTTAATTTTTATGTTTATTTACTTTAATTTCTTTGATTAATTTAATGCTTTTTATTTACTATTATTCCCTTTAACATGTTAATTTTAATATTTATTCTTTCTCAATTTTCATCTCTTCCGATCTTGAATTTATCTTTTGAACAATTAGAATTTTGAGTTGTTCCTTCATTTCATGTAATTTATTTAATTTTATTTTATTATTATTATTATTTTTACTCATTTTTTTACCCTAATAATTTAGATTAATTAGATTTATTGTCTTGATTATTTAAGTTTGACTAAAATATTGTTTTAATATTTTTATTTAATTTTATTTCTGTTTCATTGTTGGTTTATAATTTATTACATTACAATTTTCCTTTTGGTTAAATAGCTTTCTTGATTCAATATTAACAACTATATTATAACAACTACTTTCTTTGTATTAAACTATTATTTATTAATAAATAATATTTATTTAATCAAAACTAATTGTTATATTCTAACTGTTAAAAACAATAAAAATAAAATAGTTCTCTCCATTTATTTAATTTGATGCCAAGATTTGATTCTTCATCTTGTCTTGATGAGAAACCACACTAGATGATTCGAAACATGTCTAAAAATTGTTTTTGATGTCGTTTTACCAAAATATTTCTCAACATTCGTAGTATGGATCACAAAATCTTGAATTTGGATATTACAACCCTACACAAAAGAGCTATTAAATTCTTCAATTTTCCTACCATAGTAGATTCTATTCTATTAATTTTATTAGTTAAAGAAAGGAATAAATTCATGGACAAAATGAATGTTGTAGTCTTAAAGCATACAAGACAAATAATGAATTATCGAAATGTTTGAACAATGGCCATGTATAAACTATACAGTTAAACAATGAATCTCCAAGATTAACCAACATGCAACCTTGTATGAGTTGCACCTCTCTTAATTTTCTTAGCCCCAAATGCAAGAATTTGGATAAAAACCTTCCCTATTGTGCAATTTGGTTAATATTTCAATTATTTATTTTTATTTATTTTATTTATTTTTATTTTATTTTATGTTTATTTTATTTTATTATTTATTTTATTTATTTATTTATTTATTTATTTTGTTGAAAATGCAGTAAGCAAATCTCGGTTTGACTTTGCCTTGGTTAAATTAGAGAAAATTCGAATTTCTATTTTAGCAGATATATTGGAGGTAGTAAACTGAGGTGACATGGAACTTGTCACTCAATTAACTCAGTGAATTTGGGTTGGGGAAGCTTGAGTTTAGTTCAGTATGTTTGATTGCTAATTTATAGCAATCTATTTCAGTTAATTTGAGTTATTAGGAGTTAAACTAGTTCTATTTGTTAGAAGAACTAGTGGAGGTCAATTTGTGGAAGTGGAACTTCAACCACACTTGGTGATCAACCAGTTAACTCATCAATCAACATAAAATAATTGTTGCATGCAGAGAATTCATGTTACCCATTTGAGATGGGATGGATATTCCAAGGCAATGTACTAAAAATTTTAGTATATTCCAATGTGTATACATGTTGCATGCAGTTAGAGTAAGGACATAGTGGTTTTGCGCAATTCAATCGTGGGAATTCCTAAAAAATAGGGTCTAATTCCTAGAGGAAAAACACAAGGAAATAAGAGCTTAGAGGGCTTGAAAATTGGCTAAGTGTTGGCCAGAGCCAATCAGATAGACATAGGGATAAACCATACAGTTGTAGGGTGTTCCTGAGCTTGTTCATCTCTATTATCTAATTAATGCAATATAGATAGTAAGGCGTTTTGAGCAATTGCTTTCCCCTAGATAAATGTATGTGCATTTGTGATGCTTCCTTTTTAATTTCTATGATTTGTGCTCTAGATGGTGAATTAAATTCCTCAGATCAGTAAAGTAGCTTCAAATCTTGTGATTTAGTAAATTTCATGAGTAGATTTGAATCTACACATTAATTTCTACATGGTATCAGAGTTGGAATCACTGTAGAGCAGAGATTTTGAAGCTGCCATTGCAGGAGGCTTGAATTTGAAGATCAAAGCTGTTGTTTTTCTTTGGGACTTAGAAGATAACTTTCAATGGACTAAGCCTAGAGTATGTCTTGGAAGGCACCTCAAACTTTGTTGCTTGGAAGGACCACATGGAGGCAGTATTGGATGACAGTGGGTTTCTACAATACATCAAGATAGATGTTGCAAAGCCTCAATCATCTGATTGGGATTATTATGTCATATTGTCTTGAATTTCCATAGAAAAGAGACTTTGTTCATGATGTGGAAATCACTGACATATTTGTTTGAGAATAATAACGATCACACGAAGTAGGAACTCACGGACAACCTTCAAAGTATTAAGATGCAGAATAATGACACAATTCCACAATATCTGAGCAACTTCACACAATGTCGTGATGAACTTGGCAGTGTTGGTGTCAATGTCCCCGAAGAAGACTTGGTAGATCTATCCCTTATGGGTTTTCTCAAGAGTTGGCATGGCTATCAAGACTCGATAAATGGTGGGGAGAAATTACCAAGTTGGGAATTCTTATGATCTAACCTGGTAAATGAGGAAATAAGATGGAATACCAAAGATGAGACTTCATCCAAGGGTGAGGATGAGGAGAAATATGCCTTGGATGGAAAGGAAAAGAAAGGGAAAGGGAAGAAATCCCAATCCAAAGTAGAATCTAGTCAAGGGTGGCAAGAATAAAGACTTGTTCAAAATCAAGTGCTTTCACTGTCACAAATTCAGGCACTACACCACAAAGTGTCCACACAAGAAGACAAGCAATAATACCTCATGAGGAGCAGTAGGTGAAGCCTTGGATTCATATTTTGAGCATGAATTCACTCTCATTGCATGCATGATGAACACAGTAATGGGAAGCATGTGTTACCTGGAAAACGGTGCCACATTCCATATGATAGGGAATAGATATTTTTTTAGTGATTTGGAGGATAAATATCTCTAGATGCACATCCATATGGGAGATGATGGAAGGTACAATGTAACTATGATTGGTACAATCACCTTTCAGAAGGAGTCAGGCTCCCCTCTCAAACTCAAGGATGTGATGTTTGTTCTAGGTCTAAAGAATAATCTTGTCTCCGTTGCAGTTTTGGAAGAACATGGTTATGATGTGATATTCAAAAAATGAAATGCATTACTGAGATATAGAGCCATAGGAGCAGTGAAGAAGATCAGGGTATGTGTGAAGAACCTCTACAAACTAGATGTAGAAGATTGTGCTTCAATGAGCACAAAGGCGAAGAAGGTGGAGAGCTGCAATGTCAATGAACTTTGGCATAAAATAATTGACCATGTGTGTCATGGTGCTTTGAAGATCATGCTACAGATTACCACAAGCCTCTCGAAAGGTGAACTAGAGAAACAATATACATGCAAATGGTGTACCTTGGGGAAGTACATAAAATCCACTTTCCATGATCAGGAAAACATAGCAAATGCAATCCTTAAAAGGATCAACTATGATGTTTGTGAACCTTTCTCGATAGCATCCACTTCCAGTCAAAAATATTTTGTCATCTTTATTGATGACTTCTTGAGGAAGTGTTGGATCTTCTTCATGCGGAAGAAGGATGAAACTTTGTCCAAGTTATTATATTTCAAGGCACTGGTGGAGAAAGAAGAGGGAAGAAAGGTGAAGGTTCTTAAGAGCAATAATGGAGGTGATTACATGTCAAATGAGTTTAAAAATTTATGTGCAAAAGAAGGAATTCAATGATATTTTATAACACCCTACTGAGCGGAAGAATCGTATCATTGTAGGAGCATCACAAGCAATGTTGAATGACCAAAGCCTACCTCTACACTTGTGCGTTGAAGCATGAAACACAACAATCTATTTGTGGAACAAGAATTCTCATTGGATTCTTGGCATGATCACAATGGAGGAGGCTTTCTTGGCGAGGAAGTTGGATGTGTCACATTGAAAGATTTTTGGAGCCTCTTTTTGCTGCCGTGTATCCAAAGAATCAAGGAAGAAGCTAGAGATGACAACAGAATTGGGAGTATTTGTGGGTTACATAGAAAATACCCACAAATACTATGTGTAATTTCCATCCCTTATAATGATAGTTTTGCGAAGGGATTTAAAATTTGATGAAGACAAAGCCATGCGATGCTCTCTTGAGAGGGAGGTTTAGATCCCACCTGAGGAGGAAATTTTAATTCCAAAGGAGGAGCCTCAATATGTTGTGGAGAAGCCACAAGTTGGGGAGAAGAGAGTGGAGACAACCACTCAAGCAGAATCATCTAGAGAAGGAAGGAAGAGAACCAGAGAAGTTGAGAGATTGTGCTTGGTGCGAGGGAGAATGTGGGTGCTCCTTGAAATTAGCATAGGTAGAGAAGGTCACAAAATCAATACATTAGCTACATGGCTCTAATGAATGAGCCAGTAGAGACTGAGCCATCCTCTTTCAATGATGTAGTATAGAAACCAGTATGGTTTGATGCAATGGTGGAGGAGTACGAATCCATTGTAAAGAATAGTGTTTAATAAGTGGTACCAATCCCATCAGACAAACAAATTGTGGGTTTGAGATGGATCTTCAAGGTGAAGCATGCAATAAACAAAAGCTTAGGAAAGTACAAGACCAGATTTGTGGCCAAGGGGTACTCTCAGATTGAGGGGATTGACTATGAGGAGACCTTTTCTTCTATAGAAAGGTACTCATCCATCAAATCAATCCTTGCTCTGGCTGCATAGAGGGGGTGGAAGATCCACTAGATGGATGTGAAAACAACATTCCTCAATGGATTTATTAAGGAGGACGTGTATATCGAACAACAAAAAGGCTTCGATACTTTTGATAGAGAGTCTCATGTGTGCAGAATCAAGCAAGCATTGTATGATATTAAGCAAGCACCCCATCCTTGATACAACAGGACTGATACGTATCTCACTGGTTTGGGATTCACTCAAAGTGAACCAGATGCAAACCTATATCATATTTTGGTAGATGGTAAATTGTTGATTATTGTTTTATATGTTGATAACTTGATTTTGACTGGTGATGGGCAGCTAATAAGATCTTGCAAGGAGTACCTTGTAATAGAGTTTGAGATGTAGGACATGGGCATCATGCACCATGTTATCACTCAGTAATATCTGAGGTTGTACAAGAAAATCACATAGGTAAATACCAACCACTTTGGAAGTTGGGATTATCCCTACCAGCTTTAGAGAGGGCTCTCTCTGTCAAATTTAACTTTGTTTTAATTAAGGATTTTAGGCTAGTTATTAAGGTGCTTACTTGTTTTTTTTTAAATGAGGGCTTTGTTGATAAATTGGTCATATCACCATTGGGATATGGAGTCATTTGTTTAGTCATGGATCTAAAACATCTTTTTAAGGGAAGTTTTCACAGGGAAAGGTATCCCGCCTGTTGGATTATTTAATTTGAATGAGATGGAAAGAAGAAAAGGAAATATTAAATTAAGCAAAAGAGAATTGAATAATTACCTTACATAACATCAATTGAGATACATTAATAATTGTTAATAGTGAGTACAGAGTGCTAAGAAACAAGTTCTATACTTATATTTTCTATTTAACAATTAAGAATTAAGAAAACATAAGCATGATAGACAAAGAAAATAAAAAAAGAAAAATAGATGCACTTCACCAATCAACTGAACACAAGAATCCTGTGAATAACTTCCTTTATTACTGAATAGGTCCATTGATGTTCCAAAAACTATAATATCTTTTCGTTTGAGTACAAAACAATAATAATCCATTATTACCAACCCATTCTCATTAGAAATGAGGGGTATTTATAAAAATATTTACAAAAAATCCTGTCATAACTGACCAGGATATATTTAAGGAGTTCCTAAATAGAATCTATCTAATTGTTACAAAACGTTTAGGAAAATTGACATTGCTTGAAGTGTTGGAATGTTTTTGTGGAATTTTTGAATATTTGGCCCCTTTGAATCCTGCTATTTTGTTGATGCTGAGATGTACAATGAAGCACCTTGTTATGCTAGTAACTCGAATAAATCATCCCACATTTCTTCACCTGGGATATAAAATTCTAACATTTTCCCGTAAACTTCATCTACCTCTGTATATTTGGAAAAGGTAGGTTTGGTGAGGAAAAGGTGTTTCACCTCATGCTGAATCTCCAACTCATGTCTTGATGCTTCCAAAAATGCTCTACCTGTAAGATTTCCCTATATGGATGCAAATTTCTCAATGTCTTTATGCTTCTCTAATAATATCTGGTTATAATATGATAGAGTCATCAAATTATCATTTAAAACTAGAAATCCTAGCATTCCTTTGTTATTTAGTGTTTGAAATCTATTGACGAACCTGTGAACACCAATCTGTAGTACCTGACACTTCTCTTCAAGTTGTTGCATTAGATTCTTTTTCACCAAAAATTTCTTAACTTCTAAAATTGTCTCTATTGTGTTTTTAATCTACAATTATTCCAACTCATATTTATTAGTTGAATTGAGGAATTTTATAATCTTATTTGCTTCTTTTGGTCTATTAGCTAATTCCTCCTTAGTCTGTGCAATGGCTTCTATTTCCTTATGAATAAGTTCTTGTCGTTCAAAAATGATCTAGATGTCGGGCCACATTTCATTTATTGATTTCTTAATATCCTTCCATATTCTTTCTTTGGCTTCACCCAAATTCTTGCCAATTTGATTATGTTGCTATAATCTCTATAACTGGGTAGTTAACCTATTTGACTTCTGCACTTCTGCTATGAGACAATCATTTGATTTTATTTGTTGTTCCTTTAGAAGTTGTACTTGTGCTCTTAGATTTTCAATCTCCTTGTTTCCCATTTTCATGTCTTCCATAGCTCTAACGAGATTTTCTGATGCATCTATGGTTTCGGATGCAGGGAGAGTTGATGAAGATGTTGTAGCTAGCACCGAGACTGTGAGGGGTATAACCTCCTGTTGATGCCTTGAAAATTGCTACATCAACATCGGGGAAAACCACCTGGTCTGGACCTTAAAGGAAGCTCATTTTCCATTTGGTGTGGTGGTTCTGACTGGATATAATGGGACCAGTTTCCCAATGATTTATGAATGGGATGGATAAGTGTTTAATTGACTTATATCTAATGGAAAATGATAAAATATTTATTCTAAAATGCAATACTGTAATTAACTAATTTGTCCCGGGAAGTCTCTGTTTTAGTGCAATTCTTAATGGTTCTTATTAAAAAGTAGGCATGTAGATGACTCTACTTTCAAACAAAAATATTCATTCATATGATAATTACTTTGTTCAAATAGTTGAACAAAGTAATAATTAAAATATTATTGTACTGATCTTTATATATCATTGACACATATATAGATGAAAGATAACAACTCTTGAACATTCAATAGTGATAAGTAAAAGATATTGCTGTAAGAGCTTATACATACAACAATAATAGCAAAATGAATGAATGCTAGTTCACATAAAAGAATGAAGCAAAACATAGATAATAGTACCATATGTGTTTGAATCCTCTTCGACATGAATTTTCATTTGGATCTCGCTTTCCAACTTGGAAATAATTTTATAGGAAGCAATAGTGCATATCAGACAAAAGTACTCTTCATTAAAAGCTCAGAATTCAGGTCTAGTTTCATAAAAAATATATATTGGAAGCACAATAGTGCAACTTCCAATCCAAGTCTTCATACAAAATTTTAGGACCCTTTCTAAAAACATGAAAGGGTCTATAAATACTATCTAAACTAACTAACTGTGAAATAAAAATGTTGTGAGGTAGTGTAACCAAATCACAAATACATGAAAATATCCCCAAAATAAATATGCTTGGAGTCCATAAGGATGGTTCATTATTTCGGCTGACTATATTTTGGCTTGAGCTGGTATATGGCGAGCATCGGTTGCAGTTTTGGAGATGACTCATACACGAATGCAGCTGGGAAATATAGGTGGCATCAGTAATTTCAGGAATCATGTAACCGATTGCATCAGACAGGCATTTTATTGTTGTCCTTTGACTATATGGTTTCACAAGGAGGAACCAAAAGGTTTCCCATGTTAAAGTTTGGATGCCCACGATGAATCTCTACTTATTTTCCAGCTCCTGCTTCCATGTCTGCTCCAATGCTTTGACTGATGGTAATTTCCCTAGAGCACATTATGAAATTAAATTTGACAAATAAAGAGTATTATTTATCAATTCCACTAGATTACCAGTCGTCGATCTACATATTGATGTTTCCCTTTCTTTTTTCATCAGCTGATATTGCCACTCAAGGAATAGGATTTCCTTGTGTGATTCTAGAATTTGGGGTAGATTTGAGGCTTTTCCTTCCTTGGTTTCTTTCTAGAAGAGGAAATCTGTTAGTGTTTCATCTGTCTGCTCCAACTTTTGTCTGTCATCAACTGACTTATCAATCATAGACGAGGAAATTTCACAGAAGGGAGGAACAAGAGAAATATTCTTACATAACAAGTTCAACTAAGTAGATAGTGCTTTAGTAATTTGGAGAGCCTCTGATTTGAATTCCTCCACTTGAGGAAATTCTTTGAACCTTTCTATTTGTAATGATAGCTGAGCAATCTGTTCATCTTTCGATTTGCTCAACTATTCATTCATTGTATTTAGCTTGTTCAATGCTTGAGACAACTCATTTTTCTTTTGAATTGCATGTTGGTCTATCATCTATTTCTCTTTTAGAAATTTCCCATTTAATTGGTCGTTTAACTGCTTTTGTACTGTTAACTGAAGCTCTAACTACTCTATCCTCTATTGTTTTTCCTGTACCTCTGTCTCCAGTGAGATGATCGCTTGATCCTTTTCTTTAAGCAAATTTTTGACTTCTGATGCCTTGTCCATAGTAGCTGTTGTATATGCCCTGGCATACTAAGAGAGTTTAGTAAGATCTTCGGAAGGGTTGACTTCCTCTCTCCATACCACATTAGTTATCTCCATCTTTGTAGGTAAAAGAGAAGATTGATCAAGTTTTTTATTTTTCTTTTGTCTCTTTATTACAACCCTATGCTTAGGGTTGTAGAGGACATCTAAGGGTGGTATTTCTTCAACACGTAGAACAATCTCATCGGAAGGGTTCTCTAGTAATCATTTCAACATCTATCTGGGTCATGGATGGGCTGCTAGTTCCTTCAGTTGGAACTATATTAGTTGTTGTCTTATGTCCAGTTGTTACTTCAGGTGTACTAAATCCCTGCAAGCTCTTAGTATTGATGATAATTGAGTCAAATTGTTGCCATTCTTTGAGTAGTTTGGGATCAATATGAATGTCTGAATCAATAAGTTCACCACCCTTTTCTTGTTCTTGCTCCTGCTCTAGTGTTTTTTCCTTCTCAGGAAAATTTTCCACTGTAGGAGCTTTATCAACAACTTTCTGTTTAGTTTTGCTTAATTAGACTACTGGGGTTGTGGCTAATAGGTCTAAGGGCAGAGTTTGCAACCTCTGGTCCCTAACCCTATTAAATGTTTCTAGCCCTTCATCTTGATACCTCATCTTGGCCAATGTTTTAACTTGAAATAATGATTCAGCTAAGGAAAATAAATCATCGAATTCATCGGCTTTATGATCAAACTTAGCAAGTTTGGCCTGAGATGTGACATTATAAGTAACCTGTCTTGGATCATATGGCCTATTAGGAATTGTGTCCAGATTCAGAATTATTATCTTTTCTGCCTCCTTTTCTATGTGCTTGTAGTCATGTAGAGTGAAAATGCCACACCGTAAAGGGAAGATTGGCCACATGTGCTTCTTTGAATCCTTAAGGGTTATAGATGTCCCTTCTACTGTTGTTTGGTAGGCCAACTCCCGAGATAACAATTTATCAAGCACATACAAGGGAAGAACATGGGGTTTAGTAAAGCTACCAAAAAGCCTTATATAAGCAAATTTCTCCTCCCCGAACCAACTACCTACCGTTGTTAAATCAATTTCTGCTTCCGAGGATATCCTTGGAGCAGGTTTATTAAAAATAGAATAATATATAGGGAGAATAAAACCATTACAAATTTTATACAGATGATTTTTATAATGCACCTTCCATAACTGCTAGTGGTAAATATGGATTGGATTTGGGTCTTGACGAGTCCATTTCCACCCAAGTATTGGATATTCAGAATTAAAGCAAATAGTATCCATAATATAGGAACTGTAATAGAACGGGGGGATAACTCGAGAAGTTTTATGCGCATTTGTTCTGTACTCTAAAATTGATGTGGCTAGTTTATCGGACAAGATATTAGCCCAATCCATCACATAAATGTTGATTTCATATTCCATTAGGGGGACCATTTCTTTGGTGAATTTGGAAGAATCATGTATTCCCCACATCCTACACATCATAGCCCCAGCATAACAATAAGGGGAAGCCAAAGAATGAACATAATACTTACCTAATGACTCGTGCTTGTGATTTTCAGGGAAATATCTCCATTGCTTTATCGGGCTTGACTCTGAATCATTTTCATTCACGAACGCTTCTAAGAATGCCTTTTTGTATCACTTCTCAGGTTGAGGTAAGTGATACGTCTTTTTGAGATCTTCCGGCTAGAATGAGCCAAATATCCTTCCATCAGTTGTGCAAAAGGTTTTGTCCGAGACTGGAATTGTTTCCACCACCCATCTTACTATATCAGTATATGGTAGGATTTTAGCTCGTGCTGCTATTTTTTGTAGATAGGAACAAGCAATTCTTTAAGAGTTCCTTCCGATTTTTTAGTTGAATCGGTTATGGCTTCCTCTGATAATTCCTAAGGCTCCTCTGCTTCTATCAAATTTTAAATGCTCTGCCAGCTAGTGTTTCCTAGACCAAGGCATGTTGTATCTGAGATTAATCATTTCTTACTTGGTCCAGGATCTTTGACTGGAGGAGCTACTGTTGTGGGCTTCTTTGATTTCTTACCCATTTTCTCTGGATCTCTAGTTTCGAAAGAATTCTGCACAAACAGCCGCAAACCGTGATACATAGAAAATGTTGCTGCAAGCCAATATGATAATGAATATAATTACATCGATTGGCATAAAATAAAATATAGTTAAGGATTACCACGGATAAAATACTTTGAAAGATCCATCCTTAACTACAGAATTGGATATCCGTTTAAACTATCAATCATAGTAAATAACAGCATAAATTCCCATCACGTCGTTTATATGTCGAATGATTGTTTCAAGCATGTCTTATATTTTGTTGATCGGTGATCAATGATAAATCACAAATCAGCGATCGAGAGTGTCAAAGGGAAGGCTTTTAGGACCTGCTTTAAATATCTCCAATCACCCAAAACGCGATACAATATAATGCATGCAAACTTCCTTTAATGTATATTTGCTTTTCGAGATGTGCGCCCAATTAATAGATTGTAGTCAGGATTTGGCATGGTCTTTTATATCTTTAACATATGACTTAACCGAGTGCTAATTGTCGATTGTGATTAGCTTTCATCGGGAGTTTTTGGTTAGGCTTTTCTCATATGTCTCTTTATCATTGACATGGCCGTGTTTCCGATTGCAATTTACCTTATCGCATTGGAGGAATTGAGGGGCTTGGTTTACTGTCCATTTGGCATTTGTTTTCCCCAATTTGCCGATAGTGATTACCTTTTCGGATTAGAGAATTGGGTGATGTTTTATTATTGTGTGTTTCCCTTAATATTGCGATATGCGATCTTCGGTCGCTTTATCATAATATAGAATGGTTTTTAAAAATTTTAAAGGAACACTTTATTTCTTATTTTAAAAGGTTCTATAAAATGATTTATTTACATCAGGGATTTTAACAAGGGGTTTTCTTGTGATGAGGTACATACCATTTTATTCAGACATCTAACTAAGTTTATTTTTTTTTAAGGGACCCATTTCATAGTAAGATTTTGTATAAAGATTTATATGAAATGGGGGGTTGTTGTACAGTACAACAATTTCCGATTCACTGGGAGAAACAACTCTCTGAGAAAATAATATAATACTTTAACTTATTAATATGAAAACTTTAATAGATAGAGAAAATTTAATATAACTAGGTAATTATAAATTCTGAATGTAATGAAAACTATTTTTGTTATTTCTTTCTCATCTCAAAATTAAATACATCCTAAGTTTTAAGTAAACCTTACTTTGTTGATAATGATAAAACAAAAGACTTCTCTCACCTAGCTTGTATAATGACTCCTTTGTCATAGATAGAGGCACTGTTGTCAGCAAATGTCCATAGTTTCGGCAAGGTTACCTTTTAACCATTTATTCGTTCATTGTTCCATCCATTTTACAGTATAATTTAAAAGAATGAAGCCAAAAGACATGTTTCCACGTTTTGTTTTTATTTCATTTTCTTTTTTCTTTATTTTGTAAGATAAAAAGCCATTGTCCTAGTTTGGTGGCCAGATGTTGGCAATGCCATTCACTGGTTGTAATTTAATTGAACAAGTTGGCTCATGATGAGACCCCTTGTCTTATAATTATAAGCCATTACCCTGTTTTGGTATGCAATATTCGTAATGTCAGTTGAACTAGTCCCTTATGAACATGGTAATCAGGCTTATGATAAGACCTCTTATCTTTTATATCAAATATATTTTATAATTACACTCTGAAAAATCAGAAACCTTGATGGATGGGGTGAATAATTTTCTCCTTAAGAGAACATGGATGACAATTTTGATAGTTGAAGATGCTAAGCTTGAATCAGTCTTTGCTTTGTGTTGATAACCATTTTTGGGCTTCTAAAACTTTTAGAATGATTTACATTATTTTTAAGTTTTGAGAAGATTTTACAAAAATGAAAAGGGTTTTCATAATTCACTTATACCTAATTCCCTAGAATTTTCCTTTTCCTTCAAGGCTTTTTATCTATCAAAATTAAATATTAAGACTATTTTCTTTTGAGCAAATTTTTCAATATAGTGAGAACTAATAGTTGGCTATTTACAACTTTTATTTCTTAAGACAAGAATAAATACAGAAATATAACTGGAAATTGAATATTTACAAAGTGAGAAGGGGTTACCTCCTCAATTGAAGAATTTTTTCAAAATAAGGCCATTGACAGGAATAGAATCTTTGTTTCCTGATAGATATTGTAATATGAATGTAGATGGGCCTATTTTCTCAGTGATTTGGAATGGTCCAAGCCACATTTTCTAAAACTTAGTGTGCTTTCCTTTATCCTCGTGGGCTTTGTCCCACTTCAAACTAGATCACCAACTTGTAAAAGTTTTGAGCCTATTGAAGTTGTATCAAAAGAAGATTTGATAATTTGTTGATGCTTTGCATGTGTAATTCGGGCTCTTTCTTTCTTCCTCTAGTTTCAGGATCTGTTCATGTCTTAATTGAATAGAAGATTAGGGATTTTCTTCAATAAACTGCACTAAGGCTAGTGACGAAAGTATTAAATTTGATGTTATGACAACCTCCTTTCCATACAATATATTAAATGGAGAAGTACCTATTGAGGCCTTCTGTGTTATATGGTTAGCGCATAATGCAAATATCAAAGACTTATTCCAGTTTTTATGATTTTGTTCAATAGTTCTTTTAATGATTTTTATAAGATTTTTATTAGTAGATTCTACTAAACCATTACCTTGAGGGTAGTAGTTTGCAAAATATTTCAATTTGAATCCTCTTTTGATAGAAAATACAAGTATAGAATTACCAGAGAAGTAAGTTGCATTATAAAAAAAAGAGCGTTTGGGACACCAAACCTAGTAATGATGAACTGATCTATGAATTCAATGATTGCCTCAAATTTTGTTGTCTTGAAAGGAATTGCTTCCACCCATTTAGTAAAATAATCGGTAGTTGTAAGGATATACCTATATTTCTTGGGTGAATGTGGAATAATTTCTCCAATGATGTCCAATCCCCATTATTCAAAAGGTTGTTCAATGTTGACTGGTTGCAAAGAAAAAGCTGACTTCTTTTGTCTTCCACTGGTAGTTTAACATGTTTGGCATTTCCTTACATATTCATGAGTATATCTCAATAAAATGGGTCAATAATACCCAGCATGAATGATTTTGTGGGCCGTTGTATCAGCTCCAAAATGTCCTCCTGCTAGACCATCATGTAGTTCCTGCAAGACCTTTTATGCTTCAGGTTTTTCTAAGCATCTTAACAAAATTGAATCATAATTTCATCTAAATAACACATCATCAACAATCATGAATTTTTTTTCCTTTAGTCTTATGGCACGTTTATTTTTATAGGAAATATTAGAAGGATTGTATCCATTTTTTAAATAGAATATCAAATCTACATATTGGGATTCAGGATTAATGGTGCTTATTTCATTGATTCCTTCAATACCATTTGTACCTTCATGTCCTTGAATATTAGAAGCTCCTACTAACAACCTGCAAAAACCTTGGCCTTTGACAATCTTTGTTGGTTTTATGTCCAAATTATTTTCTTGTAATGCTATGACCCAATTTTCCCTTTTTTCTTCCAATTCCCTTTGAATTAGTAACTGTCTTACTACTGAAAAGGGACTATAACTTTTGTATGATCCTTTAAGAGAAAGGGCCCTAAGTGTTTAATGGCTTTATATACAGAAAAGGCTTGTTTTTCAACTATAAAATGAAATTGGTGCTTCCAAGTTTTGATTATTGACTTGTGTTAGCACAATAGTGCCATATGTGATGACAATCCTCCCCCACCTTCTCAGGATCATCCTTCAGCTCCTTCAACTCCTTCACTTCCAAAATGGGTCCAAGCTACTCAAGATGCAGCAACTGATCTTGCCGGTGATCCTACAGATCAGCGTCATACCCGTGATCCTACAGATCAGCATTGTCTTCTTTCTTAACTTTAACACCTTCCAAGAGAAGTCTAATGGTCTTGAACTTGGACAAGAAATCTTCAATGCAAGAAAAACCATTGGGGTTTAATGTAAGCAACTCATTTTAAAGCTGATGGGATCTAAGTTCATTTTTTATTCCAAAAACTTTAGTAAGCTACTCCATTGCTTTATCAGGAGTATCAAGTTCAGCAATATGGAATCTAAGATCGGGAGAGATAGACATCCCTATCAACCCACTTGCTTGATCTTGCCTATTTTCCCATTTGGCTGTTTTCTCTTCATCTTTTGGCTTGGTTTCTTGGCCTGTGGTTATTCGGTAAAGACCTTTACTTTTAAGTAAATCCACAATGTAGGACCACCATTGGAAGTAGTTGGTGCTGTTAAGGATAACTTGGCATGGACTTTCCATTTTGACAGAAACTAAAGCAATATGTGCTAACAATAAGTGTCCCAATGGAAAGAGCTCGAAAAATTAGGCTGGTTCAAAAAAAACGGTTCTGAAAACGGCTTTCGGATGAAGAAGTTATGACCTTTTTAAAAAACATTGATAAAGGCACCCGCAAAGTGCGGGAATGTGCGGAAATGAAAAAAAACGCTCATTTTTCAACAAAAAGGAGATTTGAACCCAAGACCTCTACTCTCTTAAATTAGCTTTGAACCAAGTGATCTATATAAAAAGATAGAGAAAGAGAGAGAGAGGGGGGGGGGCTTTGTTTTCTTTTAGTCACGGATGCTTTGGATTGCGTGCTTG
>APFE030122105.1:0-15422 GCA_000404065.3 Pinus taeda | reverse complement strand
AGTAAACTGCAAATAAACATTGTATACCTCCAGATCTAAAAAATGACGCAGCTAGGGCTACCGAAAACCTTTTCGCGTGAAACGAAAGGGGTTCCTCACTGGAACAGATTCTCCCAACACAACAGAGCAGTCCTCTCAGCCTGAAAGCAGTCAGAAACAATAGATCTAGGAGATGGTAGTCGCATGCAGTTCTACCGGCTTCAGATTTGGATCAACAACGGACGCGGCCATCAAATAGCTCTGATACCATGTAGGAATTTATAGGGTAAGTTCCTCGGACAGAACATCAAAAGGAAACTGCTCACAAATAGATCACAGATCAATACACCAGTATTTTGACGTGGTTAAAACCCTCAGAGAGGGAAACAGTCCACGGCCTGTGCCAACATGGCTACTACATGCAATTTATTAATAAAATAATGAAAATTTACATAAGCTTCTCTCATGCACGGTGAACCTACAAATGACCCTCCATGCACTTTAAATAGAATTCATGGACCAATCGGGTGTCAAGACATGGATAAAGTGTCGGTAATACCAAGGAGAGAATGAACCGTCGGATCACTACATATCATGACCGTCGGATAGTAAGTTACAAATGTACATGTTAAAGAAACACACTTTACCTAACTCTATACTAGACCAAGTTATACTTAACTATTCCTACGTGTCAGAATATCCTAACATTTTGCAACATTCAAATATTTGTTTCAAATCATGTAAGTGATTTGATCTTTTCTTAGAGAAAACAGTGATGTCATCCAAATAGACAACTACTGATTTATTGATTAGGCCCTTGAATGTGATGTCCATTGCTCTTTAAAATGTAGCTCCAGCATTGATTAATCCGAAAGGCATTTTTTGAGAGGCATAAGTTCCCCATTTGGTTTTCAAGGTGGTCTTAAGTCTGTCATCAGGGTGAACCAAAATTTGGTTATATCTTGAAAAACCATCTAGGAAGGATATTAATTCAGACCCAGCTACCGAATGGAGAGTTTGCTCGATGGTAGGTAAAGAGAAGTTATCCTTTTGACTTGCTTTATTAAGATTTCTGAAATCAATACAAATTCTAATGTCACCATTTTTCTTCCTTACTGGTACCATGTTGGACACCCAATTTTAATGTCTAATAGGAAAAATTATCTTAGCTTTCAAGAGTTTGTTTAATTTAGATTTTATCTGACTCTCTAAGTTACGATGAATCTTCCTTAATTTTTGTTGTACTGGTTTTTCTTCAGATATCATCGGAATTGTATGTTGTATGATAGATGTATCATATGTTTTCAAATCATCATATTTCCAAGTGAAGATATTTTATATTTATGCAATAATCTGATAAATGCAATTCTTTTTCCTGATGTAAGTACTAATCCCAAATTAATGTTTTGTGGATTCTCCTCAGTACCAAGGTTTATTAATTCAAATCTCAAAGTAGAACTTTGAAGCTTTGAATTAGTAGCCTATTTAAACCTATCTTTGATGTCATAAAGATCTTCAAGTTTGACCACTGGTTTGGGTATTGAGTTTTCTTCAAGCGTCTCCTTCATTTGAAGATCAAGCTCACTTTCATCAATAATTTGATCATAGGACTTATCAGAAGTTAAGAAATTTAAAATGTCATCATCATGATTGAATGCTCACCAGTTAGTGACATTGTTAGGAATTGATGACCTAAAAATCAATTCTACTGAAAACCTATCGGGATTGTAATCTTCAGATGGCAAGGGTTTAGAAGCAACATTAGCTAGTAAATTTGCTGCTGCATTTTGAGATCTCGGGATGGGAGAAATAGTAAATACTAGAAAATGAGATACAAGGTCTTGCACCAAGGATTGATAATGTTTAAGGTGACTATAAAGGCAATGTATAGTATTTCTAACTTGTCTTATAACAATTTTAGAGTCACCGAACACTTTCAAATATTGAACTTTAAGACCGATGGCTTTATAAAGTCCTTGAATCAAGGCTTCATATTTAGCAGTATTGTTTGTGCACTCAAATTCTAATCTGCATGATAACATGGTATTTTCTCGCTCAGGACTAACTAAAATACATCTTGCCCCTGCACCTTCATTAGATTTAGACCCATCAAAGTATAGTTACCAAAACAAAGGTTTATATACAGTTTTATTTACAGTTTCCTCAGCCATTTTAACACACCTTGATGTATCTCTTCGGGAAAAAATTTCAATTTGAGATGTGAAACTATTAACTGAGAAAGGTGATGATTGAGCAGTAAAATTTCCAAAGAATGATTCCATTGAATAGTTACCCAGAATGTTGTTTTTGAATGCTATTGGCTGGTTTTCTTGCTCAAACTCGGTAACAGTATGAGTCATATGTTTCTCCCAATCAATCTTGATCTGATTTGGATTTCCTTTATAGGGCAGCCACATGTGCGACCAGTCTGTGGAAATGTAACCATGAAGTTTCTCAGACCAGTCTGTACTTAAAATCAAACCATAGAACTCAGGAATATCAGCAATTAAGATATCAATTCTCTGGACAACGTTTGGGTTAGTTGATAACCTAATGGTAACAGAATTGATTTCCCCTAATACTTGGAACTTAGTTCTATCCAACTGGACAATACGTATTGCACACTTTTGGGGTTAAATATTCAGTTTAGAACAAAATAAGGTTGGCATTATATTCGAAGAAGTCCTTGAGTCTATCAAGAAATTGTGTAGATTTTTATTATAAATTTCGTAGGTCAAGAGAAAAGGCGGGGTATGGGAATTTGATCTATCTCTTATTAAAACAACATCAGTAGCTTCTACCCTACCAAGAGGTGGTTTACCTGTTTCATTAGCAGCTTTGGACAATACCGCGTTTGGAAGAGGAGAAGAAGGTACTGCATCTAATTCCTTAAGTAGTAATTTTTGTTTTGAGTTTATTAAGCTCAAAAATTGTGATATTTGCCTTTGTTTTCTTCATGTCTTCAATAATGTTGTAATCCATAGAGTCTATAACTACTAATGTTTCAGATGTTGAAGGTGGATTTGAAGCTGATGGCTAATTTTGAGATGGTATCACTGTAGACTTCTTTGTGGGAACTTTTTCTTTAGTAGTGGCACCTATATTCCTTTTCTTCTAAGTTATTTGAACAGGTTCAAGGGTACCTTTACTCTTGGTAGTTACAGGGAAAGCTTCCTCTTCATTTTATGTATTAGAATTAGGCAAGATAAAATCCCACATCCCATGACATTCTACAGGTACTTTTCCTCAGTTTCTTCAGATAATAAGACCGTCTCTTATTCTTCATCTTCTTTAGGGTTTGAGTCTACATTGGATATAGCATTTGGAGGCTTTGATTCAGGTTTCTTAATTCTAAATGGCCTTTTTGTTGAAGTCTCTGCTACTTGCTTCTTGATTTCTATCATTTCATTTGACATAGTTTTGAGAACATTTTGGAGACCTTCCATATCGTAGGGATCTTTAGCCACTTTATTCTTTGAATCATCTCTAAAGGAGATCTTTTTTTATTTTCTTTCTTCAAGAGCAATTTTTTTTTCTAAGGCAATGATGCGTTTCTCTACAGCAAGTGCCTCTTTCATATTTTCTGCTAGAGTTGGTTTTGCAACTCTATCTACAAAGATAGCTATATTTGAGGGTAAAGCTGTTATATACCATTCACTTATAACTTGCTCACTAGGTTTAGAGGTAATCAGAATCTTATTCAAGAGATTATTGAACTGTGAATTGAACTCTTTTATAGGTTCTTTAGACTCTATCGTAAGATTTGAAAGATCATTGATTAACGTTGCTAGAGACTGTCATCACCGTATTTAGTCAAGAACTTTTCTTGAAAAATGTTCAAACTAGTAATGGATCCTGATGGCAAGGAAAGGTACCAAGACCCAGCTAATCCTTGTAGGGTATAAGGAAAAATTCTAACAACCACATCTTCCTCTATAACTCCTTTTAAGTTGACTGACAACATAAAGTTGTTAATGTGCTCATCTGCCTGTATGCCTGCATCTGGATTAAATTTTGGAAACTATTTTTCAGGATGAGTTGGCAATGGGTTTAATGGTGCATGCATCATGACTGCACCAGGATTATTCCATGGATTCTATGCCATTGCCGAACTACTACTAGATGAAAACACCGATGAAGTTCCAGATGATTGGGAAGGAGCATATATTGAAGTTTGAGGAGGTTGAGAAACAGATGTTGAAGTTCCAGTTCCTTGTTGAACAACAATCTGGAGTGTAGGAGTGGATGGTTGACTTCACACTAGAGAAGATGAAATTGATGACGATGATGAGAAAGTTTCACTATCAGATCCTTCAGTTGTTTTCCTTGAATGTTTCCTTTTAGGCAAAGGTAACTCAATAGGTTCGATACCAAGCTTTTCACTCTGAAGTCTGGTGAGAGGGTGAGAGGGAATAAATGGTGAAGTTACACTGCCTTGAGATACCTCAAATTTTTGTGGCGATATCGAGAATCCTTGAAGTTTGTGGATGAGAGACTGTACTTCAAGAGATTTTGGAGTTAATGTTTCTGAGATATTTTGGGGTTGAGCAGTGGTCATTGTTTCTTCTACTTCTCGCTTGGAAACTGGAGTTCCAGCCTGCAAGGGGGAAGTCAGAGGTGAGGTGGAGGGAGATTTACTCTCGGAATGGGTTGTAGATTTGGGTTTGCTCATCATTCGCAGTTCATGCTCTCCTTCTAGCGCAAAAAATGTTGATGCCTCAAAAATCGATGCATCAACATTGGGGAAAACCACCTGGTCTGGACCTTAAAGGTAGCTCCTTTTCCATTTGGTGTGGTGGCTCCGACTGGATATAATGGGAATAGTTTCTTAGTGATTTATGAATGGGATGGATAAGTGTTTAATTTACTTATATCTAATGGAAAATTATAAAATATTTATTCTAAAATGCAATACTGTAATTCACTAATCTGTCCCGGGAAGTCTCTATTTTAGTGCAGTTCTTAATGGTTCTTATTAAAAAGTAGCATGTAGATGAATCTACTTTTAAAAAAAAATATTCATTCATATGATATATACTTTGTTCAAATAGTTGAATAAAGTAATAATTAAAACATTATTGCACTGATCTTTATATATCATTGACACATATATAAATGAAAGACAAGAACTATTGAACATTCAATAGTGATAAGTAAAAGAGAATGTTGTAATAGCTTATACATGCATCAATAATAACAAAATGAATGAATGCTAGTTCTCATAAAAGAATGAAGCAAAACATAGATAATGGTACCATATGTTTTTGAATCCTCTCTGACATGAATTTGCATTTAGATCCCGCTTTCTAACTTGGAAATACTTTTATAGGACACAGTAGTGCATATCAGACAAGAGTACTCTTTATTAAAAGCTCAGAATTCAGGTCTAGTTTCATAGAAAAATATATATTTGAAGTACAATAGTGCAACTTCCAATCCAAGTCTTCATACAAAATTTTAGGACCCTTTCTAAAAACATGAAAGGGTCTATAAATACTATCTAAACTAAATAACTATGAAATAAAAATGTTGTGAGTTGGTGTAACCAAATCACAAATACATGAAAATATCCCCGAAATAGATATGCTTGGAGTTGGTAAGGATGTTTCATTGTTTTGGCTGGCTATATTTTGGGTTGAGCTGGCATATGGCAAGCATCAGTTGTAGTTTTAGAGGATGACTCATACGCGAATGCAACTGGGCAGTATAGGTGGCATCAGTAATTTCAGGAATCATGTAACCAATTGCATCGGTCAGGCATGTGATTGTTATCCTTTGACTAAATGGTTTCACAATGAAGAACCAAAAGGTTTCCCATGTTAAAGTTTGGAAGCCCACGATTAATATCTACTTCTTTTCTAGCTCTTGTTTCCATGTCTACTCCAATGCTTTGACTGATGGTAATTTCCCTGGGGTACATTCTGAAATTAATTTTGACAAATAAAGAGTATTATTAATCAATTCCACTAGATTACCAGTCGCCGAACTACATATTGATGTTGCCCTTTCTACTTTCATCAGTTGAGATTGCCACTCAAGGAACAAGATTTCCTTATGTGATTCCAGAATTTGGGGCAGATTAGCGGCTTGTCCTTCCTTGGTTTCTTGCCAAGAGAGGAACTGTATTAGTGTTTCATCTGTCTTCTCCAACTTTTGTCTGTCATCAACTGCCTTATCAACCATAGACAAAGAAATTTCACAAAAAGAAGGCACAAGAGAAATATTCTTGCATAACAAGTTCAACTGAGTAGATAATGCTTTAGTAATTTGGAAAGCCTCTGATTTTAATACCTCCACTTGAGGAAATTCTTTGAACCTTTCTATTTGTAATGACAGTTGAGCAATCTGTTCATCTTTCGATTTTCTCAACTATTCATTCATTGTCTTTATCTTGTTCAATGCTTGAGACAACTCTTTTTGCTTTTGAATTGCATGTTGTTCTATACTCTGTTTCTCTTTTAGCAATTGCTCATTTAATTGGTCGTTTGACTGCATTTTGTGTTGCTAACTAATGCTCTAACCGCTCTATCCTTTACCTTTTTTCCTGTACATGTGTTTTACTGAGATGATTGCTTGATCCTTTTCTTTAAGCAAATTCCTGACTTCTGATGCCTTGTCCATAGTAGCTGCTATATATGCCCCAGCATACTGAGAGAGTTTAGTAAGATCTTCGGAAGGGTTGACTTCCTCTCTCCATACCACATTAGTTATATCCATCTACGTAGGTAAAAGAGAAGATTGATCAAGTTTTCTCTTTTTCCCTTGTCTCTTTATTAGAGCCCTATGCTTAGGGTTGTAGAAGACATCTAAGGGTGGTATTTCTTCAACACGTAGAACAATATCATTGGAAGGGTTCTCTAGAATCATTTCAACATCTATCTGGGTCATGGATGGGCTGCTAGTTCCTTCAGTTGGAATTGTATTAGTTGTTGTCTTTTCTCCAGTTGTTACATCAAGTGTACTAAATCCCTGCAAGCTCTCATTATTGCTGATAATTGAGTCAAACTGTTGCCATTCTTTGAGTCGTTTGGGATCAATATGAATGTCTGAATCAATAACTTCACTACCCTTTTCTTGTTCTTGCTTCTGCTCTGGTGTTTTTTCCTTCTTAGGAACTTTTTCCACTGCAGGAGCTTTATCAATAGCTTGGTGTTCAGTTTCACTTGATTGGACTTCCAAGGTTGTGGCTAATAGGTCTAAGGGTAGAGTTTGCAACCTTTGGTACCTAAGCCTATTAAACGTTTCTAGCCCTTCATCTTGATACCTCATCCTGGCGAATGTTTTAACTTGAAATAATGATTCATCTGAGGAAAATAAGTCATCAAATTCATCGGCTTTATGATCAAACTTAGCAAGTTTGGCCTGAGATGTGACATTAAAAGCAACCTGTCTTGGATCATATTGCCTGTTAGGAATTGTGGCCAGATTCAACATTAGCATATTTTCTGTCTCCTTTTGTACATGCTTGTAGTCATGTAGATTGAAAATGTTGCACCGTAAAGGGAAGATTGGCCACATGTGCTTCTTTGCATCCTTAAGGGTTTTGGATGTCCCTTCTACTGTTATTTGGTAGGCCAACTTCTGAGCTAACAATTTATCAAGCACATACAAGGGAAGAACATGGGGTTTAGTAAGGCTACCAAAAAGATTTATATAAGTAAATTTATACTCTCTGAACCAACTTCCTACCGCTGTTAAATCAATTTCTGCTTTCGGGGATATCCTTGGAGCAGGTTTATTAAAAATAGAATAATATACAAGGAGAATAAAACCATTGAAAATTTTATATAGATGATTTTTGTAATGTGGCTTCCATAATTGTTGGTGGTAAATATGGATTGGATTTGGGTCTTGAGGAGTCCATTTCCACCCAAGTATTGGATATTCAAAATTAAAGAAAATAGTATCCATAATATAAGCACTGTAATAGAATGGGGGGATAATCCGGGAAGTTTTATGTGCATTTGTTCTGTACTCTAAAATTGTTGTGGCTAGTTTATCAGACAAGATATTAGCCCAATCCATCACATAACTATTGATTGCAGCTTCCATTAAGGGGACCATTTCTATGGTGAATTTGGCAGAATCATGTATTCCCCACATCCTACACATCATAGCCCCAGCATAACAATAAGGGGAACCCAAAGAGTCAACAAAGTACTTACCCGATGACTCGTGCTTGTGATTTTCAGGGAAATGTCTCCATTTCTTTATTGAGGTTGACTCTAAATCATTTTCCTTCGCAAACGCTTCTAAGCATGCCTTGTTGTATCGCTTCTCAGGTTGAGGTAAGTGATACATATTTTTGAGATCTTCCGGCTGGAATGAGCCAAATATCCTTCCATCAGCTGTGCAAAAGGTTATGTTTGAGACTGGAATTTTTTCCACCACCCATATTACTACGTCAGTATATGGCAGGATTTTAGCTCATGCTACTATTCTGTGTAGATAGGAACAGGCCAATTCTTTAAGAGTTCCTTCTGATTTGTTAGTTGAATCAGTTGTGGCTTCCTTTGATAATTCCTTAGGCTCCTTTGCTTTTATCAGATTGGAAATGCTCTCCCAACTAGTGTTTCCTAGACCAAGGCACGTTGAATCTAAGATTAATCCTTTCTTACTTGGTCTGGGATCTTTGACTGGAGGAGCTACTGTTGTGGGCTTCTTTGATTTCTTACCCATTTTCTCTAGATCTCTGGTTTCGGAAGAATTATGCACAAACAGTTGCAAACCCTGATACAGAGAATATGCTGATGCAAGCCAATATGATAATGAATGGAATTACGTCGATTGGCATAAAATATAATATAGTTAAGGATTACCATGGATAAAATCCTTTGAAAGATCCATCCTTAACTGCAATATTGGATAGTCGTTTAAGCTGTCAATCATGGTAAATAACATCATAAATGCCCATCACGTCATTTATATATTGAATGATTGTTTCAAATGTGCCTTATATTTTAGTGATCAATGATCGGCGATAAATCACAAATCGGTGATCGGGAGTGTCAAAGGGAAGGCTTTTAGGACCTGCTTTAAATATCTCCGATCATTGAAAAGGTGATACAATATAATGCATGCAAACTTCCTTTAATGTATATTTTATTTTCGAGATGTGCGCCCAGTTAATAGATCACAGTTGGGATTTGGCATGGTCTTTTATATCTTTATCATATGACTTCGCCGAGTGCCGATTGTCGATTGTGATTAGCTTTATCACATCGGGAGTTTTTGGTTAGGATTTTCTCATATGTCCCTTTATCATTGACATGGCCGAGTTGTTGATTGGATTTACCTTATCACATCAGAGGAATTTAGGGGCTTACTTTATTGTCTGTTTGGCATTTTGTTTCCCTGATTTTCCGATCGCAATTACCTTTCTAGATCAGAGAATCGGGTGATGTTTTATTTATTGTGTGTTTCCCTTAATATTGCGATATGCGATCTCTGATCGCTTTATTGCAATATAGAATGGTTTTTAAATTTTCAAAGAAACACTTTATTTCTTATTTTAAAAGCTTCTATAAAATTATTTATTTACATTGGGGCTTTTAACAAGGGTTTTTCTTGTGATGAGGTACATACCATTTTATTCACACATCTAACTAAGTTTTTATTTTTATTTTAAGAGATCCATTTCATATTAAGGTTTTGTATAAATATTTGTATGAAATGGGGGGTTGTTGTACAACACAACACCTCCAAAGGCCATGCTACCCCATCTAAATTCAGCTCCTTTTCTTTAATCCGTTTATCCATCTCAGCCTCCATTTCATTAATCTGTGTACTCTGCTCCACTAGTAGTTTCAACATTTCCTCTTTTTGTATCTTTGTTTCTCCTAATTCATTTGCCTGAGAATCTTCAATGGCAGGCAACTTCAACTGCTTGCTCAAGGATGCTATATCATTGTTCTTCTTCTTAATGATCTCTTCAATAGCCTTTGAATTACTTGGATCATAACCTGCTTTAATCACCATCTCCTCTAAATATTTGATTATGTTATCTTTGACCAGAGAGGAATTTTTTTCCAGTTTGAGGTGTGATTAACATTGTTCAAAGATAGTTGTAGCTTGGAAGTAGTAAAGGCAGTCTGTAAAAAAGTTGAATATGCCAGCTCTCCCGTTTTTCTAAGAATGTATATTTGGTCCAAAGGATGGACATCTTTTTCCTCAAATTCGAAGGTGGTCTACTTGAAATCAGCCGCTGATTTAGGTTGGGGCACTTGAGCCTACAAGAATGCCATATGAATTCTCCCTTTCTCTATATCATAGGCTAAAATGAGCTTGTGTTGAATAGAGGAAAACTGCTTCCTAAATTGAGTATAAATGTTGTCATGGAGGGATTCATTCCTTTGTTTGATTCTTTTGTACCTTTGAAATATGTCTAGCTACCTCTGTTCTACAAGTGAGCCTATTGCATGAGGTGTTGTGTCTTTATTCTCTTTACTGATTCAGGATGATGGAGAATCAGTGGTACTACTACCGAACTATGAAGTATGAGGGAGAGTGAGTACAATAACACCCCATGTTTCCTTCTCTGGTGTGAAATCCACCTTGGAGTTTATCTTTGTTGCCTTCATGTAAATCTTGACTTCCTTTGTTGAGACTTCTATTAGTGGAGAAGAATCAACTTCTCTTTCTCTTTCCTCAGTTTTCTCTCTTGGGATAGGAGTCTCTGAAGTGGTTCTGGACAACACCTACTCCTCGGCCTCCTACAATGTGTTCTCTTCCCAATCCTGTTGATTCATATATTTCTTAATTTATGGTCTTTGGGTATGTACATAAGGGGTTGTCTTTTGCTCCACCCTTAGCTTAGAAATTACCTTAAAGGGGTCATAAGACCATGTGAAGATAAGGGAAAATTCATCTATTTTAGAAGGATATCTGCTTCCTCTCCTACTTCTCTACTGTTACAGACAAATGGCCCTATCTGTGTTTTGATTCTGAACTGTGACTTCTTCTTGGCTACCACAAATGAATGTTATCTGATTCGATTATTTTCCTAATGTATTCTAAGGCAAATATCCTCATAGGAAGGTATTTTGGTAGTTTATAGGGTGGCAGCTTGGAGCCATAAACCCTGATATCTGTATAATTTTGGTATAAATACCAATCACCTATTTTCACGTGCTCACTGAGATGCAACACCTTTTGAATGTCCTCATTGATTATAGGAATTTGTTTGTTTCTCAGTAAACAAGTCGTTGGATATATGAATTGATCTATAAAATATTTGAGGTTGTACTCCTCTAAATTGTTTCTAATGATTGAAGTCCAAAATATTATAGACTAAGGCTCACCTTGATCAAATATTTTCTGCATTGCAAAAGGAAACCTGTCTATCTGGAAGAAAAGAAGCATATGTATCAGAACAAAAGAATATCTAAACATTCCTTTAGTCAAAAACTGAAGGAATTGTGGATGTATGGTATCTGCAAGAAAGTTACCATAGTAAAAAATGACTGAAGGTCCTCCTTCTATGGAAAGGATGGATAGAAAGCCTAAAATAGGCTCATCTACCCATTCATCTGAGAAATATCCAAGTAGAAAAGACAAGATAGAGATAATTTGTCTAGTACTGAGGGGGAAAATAGAAGATGGATTAGGGGGTTTTTTTCTTGGGAAATTGTGAATCTTTTGGCAGGAAGATTTCAAAAACCTTAGCTCTTTGGGGAAAAGTAAGCTTTAGGTAGATATTTTTAAGAGCTTCATTGGAGAAGGGAGTCGGGGATTCATTGTGTGGGATCTGCAACATTTGTTTTATACTCTCAAGGTTAATGGTGAAAAGGATTTTACCATTAGGGGATATGAGGCCTCTTTTGCTTGAGAGATAAGAGGTGTGGAATTTGAGAAAAAAAATTCTAGGAATAATTAATAGGGGTAATATGGATTTCCAAAGCCCAAGTTCATTTGACTGATCTAGATGGTTGTCTCAAAATAACAGTTTAATCCAAATAGGTCGAATTCACACTGTGTTTTGGCAATTTTGTAGTCATAAGGAGAGCTTCAGCGTAAATCACATAAGAAAGATTTCTGCCAACGCGTTTCGAACCAACTAATGTGGTTCATCGTCAGGACAAGTTGAAAATACAGATCTAGCTCAGCGTTTTAAATAGTCCATGCAGAGACTCCAACGGCTAAAACATTCCAACAGCTAACAGGAACCCCAGTCAAACGACCTCTCGCTAATTTAAAAATAAAATCAAATATTATTATATTCAAAGCTAGGTTAATCTTGGTAAAAATAATTGATTTATTTAATTTCAACTATTACCCTATTATACGTAAAAATATGTGCCTATGTATATGTTAATATTTATTTAATTAATTGATTAAATCTAACCTAAATATAAATGTAAACTCTAATACTTTAAACCTAATCTTCTTAAAAGCCCTATTTTTTATTATTATTACACTAATTAATTTATAATTAATTTTATAGAAACGGTTAAATGGTCAATTAGAAATTAATTTATTAATATATTGAAATAATAATGCATTATTATAAAGATTATATGTGAAAAATAATAATATCTATAATACATACTATAAAATTAATATATATATAAGGGTTAAATAAAATGGGAAGGGTTATATGAATTAATTATATAGAACAAGGGTTAAAATCCATATTATATATAAATTAGTTTTTAATATTATATGCATAAACACAATAGTATATATAATAATAATAAAAATAGATATTAATTAATTAATGTATTTAAATTAATCTATATAAGCCCTAAATAACAATCCTTTGCTATGGAAATACTATTAATAAGATTAAATGAGGGACAAATAGACAAAGAATTAAAAATAAAGGAAAACCAGGCTCACAGGAACACAATCCCGCCCACCCGGAGAAAGAACCTGGAAGAACAGAGGGGGGAGGAGGAAACTTAAGATGACAACGCAGGGATCCAATTCCTACTGACCTTCCATCCATCGTCTCTGTTGAGATTGATGGGTCTTCGCTCAATTTCGATAGCTTCCCTTAACTTGCGATGATGAAATCGGTCAACCCTGGCAGTGACTTTGGCCTCTTCTATGCAGACATGATGCTTAGTTTTGTCCACATGCTCTGCAAGAGCTGAGGACTTTATTCTACCATGCCTCAGGTCCGCTGCATGCTCACCAATTCTCTGTTGGATGGAGCGCCCTGTTTCCCCTATATAAGGGGTCCCACAAGAGCAAGGAATCAGATAGACCCCTTTCATGACTTTGGGGTCGACCGGATCCTTTACTGACCTCAGGGAGTTACGAATGGTTCTGAGAGGTCTGAAGGTTGAGGGGATATAAAACCTCCTAAGGATCCGAGCAATCTGATCCGTGGTCCCTTGGATATATGGAATATGGACACCTGGACGGCGCTCCTTAGGCTCTTTTTTACAAACTGCATTTTTGGAGGCAGTAAGGAAGGCCTTATGGCCAAGGTGCCTGCTATAACCGTTCTCCACAAAGACATCGAGGAGGTGGTTTCTCTCCCTATCCAGGTTTTCTTTATCCGAAATCCTGAGGGCACGCGTAGCCAGGGTGTTGAGAACACCCATCTTCTGAGCAGGGAAATGATGGGAATCAGCGTGAAGATACTGCTCTGTGTGCGTCTTCTTACGGTACACCGCGTCAAAGAGAGAGCCGTCCAACCTCCTGGAAATAAGGATATCTAGGAAAGGGAGGCTGCCATTGTCCTCCTTTTCCATGGTGAACTTTATGGCAGAGGACTGGCCGTTGAGGTGATCCAGGAAATGATCGAGCTCTTCATGGCCATGGGGCCAGATGACATTGGTGTCATCTACATATCTTTTCCACAGCTTAGGCAGGAGACGGGCCAAGGCTCTAGCCTCGGCCCATCTCCTGCCTAAGCTGTGGAAAAGATATGTAGATGACACCAATGTCATCTGGCCCCATCGCCATGAAGAGCTCGATCATTTCCTGGATCACCTCAACGGCCAGTCCTCTGCCATAAAGTTCACCATGGAAAATGAGGACAATGGCAGCCTCCCTTTCCTAGATATCCTTATTTCCAGGAGGTTGGACGGCTCTCTCTCTGACGCGGTGTACCGTAAGAAGACGCACACAGAGCAGTATCTTCACGCTGATTCCCATCATTTCCCTGCTCAGAAGATGGGTGTTCTCAACACCCTGGCTACGCGTGCCCTCGGGATTTCGGATAAAGAAAACCTGGATAGGGAGAGAAACCACCTCCTCGATGTCTTTGTGGAGAACGGATATAGCAGGCACCTTAGCCATAAGGCCTTCCTTACTACCTCCAAAAATGCAGTTAGTAAAAAAGAGCCTAAGGAGCGTCGTCCAGGTGTCCATATTCCATATATCCAAGGGACCACGGATCGGATTGCTCGGATCCTTAGGAGGTTTGATATCCCCTCAACCTTCAGACCTCTCAGAACCATTCGTAACTCCCTGAGGTCAGTTAAAGATCCGGTCGACCCCAAAGCCATGAAAGGGGTCTATCTGATTCCTTGCTCTTGTGGGACCCCCTATATAGGGGAAACAGGGCGCTCCATCCAGCAGAGAATTGGTGAGCATGCAGCGGACCTAAGGCATGGTAGAATAAAGTCCTCAGCTCTTGCAGAGCATGTGGACAAAACTAAGCATCATGTCTGCATAGAAGAGGCCAAAGTCATTGCCATGGTTGACCGATTTCATCATCGCAAGTTAAGGGAAGCTATCGAAATTGAGCGAAGACCCATCAATCTCAACAGAGACGATGGATGGAAGGTCAGTAGGAATTGGATCCCTGCGTTGTCATCTTAAGTTTCCTCCTCCCCCCTCTGTTCTTCCAGGTTCTTTCTCTGGGTGGGCGGGATTGTGTTCCTGTGAGCCTGGTTTTCCTTTATTTTTAATTCTTTGTCTATTTGTCCCTCATTTAATCTTATTAATAGTATTTCCATAGCAAAGGATTGTTATTTAGGGCTTATATAGATTAATTTAAATACATTAATTAATTAATATCTATTTTTATTATTAATTATATATACTATTGTGTTTATGCATATAACATTAAAAATTAATTTATATATAATTATGGATTTTAACCTTTGTTCTATATAATTAATACATATAACCCTTCTTATTTTAGTTAAGACTTATATATATATTAATTTTTAAGTAGTATTTTAGATATTATTATTTTAACACATCTTAATAATTAACTTATAGATAATGCATTATTATTTCAATATATTAATAAATTAATTTTTAATTGACCATTTAACCGTTTCTATAAAATTAATTATAAATTAATTATAAATTAGGGTAATAATAATAACAAATAGGGCTTTTAAGAAGATTAGGTTTAAAGTATTAGAGTTTACATTTTTAGATTTAATCAATTAATTAAATAAATAGTAGCATATACATAGGCACATATTTTTACGTATAATAGGGTAATAGTTGAAATTAAATAAATGAATTATTTTTAC
>APFE030122095.1:15238-31760 GCA_000404065.3 Pinus taeda | reverse complement strand
GGAATGCCTGTAAATATGTCAAAATCTAAACAAAACAGTCACACATTAGCAAAGTTCACTTGATCATGCTTAATGACATCTAATGTAATGATCTGAGTGGTTTAACAGGGAAAATGAGGTGAAAGAGAGAGATAGGTGATGAAAAACAGTAGATAATAGTGAATGATGAGGTGTAGGTTAGAGGCTCTACAGTCATTTCAGTCATTAAGCTCTTTCAAGCTTGTCTTGTCTTCTCTTGAGGTCAATTTCCTAGGTCTAGGGTTTTGGTCAAAAATGTTACAAGGTCATGTGTTTGAAAGTCAATGAGTGTTCAATAAGCCAGAGGGATGATTGTAAAGGTGTTTCTTCTAAATTTTTATCTGGTACAGTTAATCTTCACCTTGGATTTAAAAACCCTGTTTTTAAAGCCAAGGTCATTTTTCATTTATTTGTAAAAAGTGATGAAATTTCGAAAGTCTTCAGTGAAAAAAATGCAACCCTTGTCCCCTTGCCAAGATCCCTCAGATGATCTACCTGCAAAAAGAATCATGCAAAAGCATTAAATCAGTCAATTTCAGGACAAAAGGAAACCAAAGAGACAACAGCATACAAAGTTTAAAAGTGTCATGAAAAAAACATTAGAAAGTGGGTTTGAGCATGAAATGTTTTCAAATGAAACCTATAAAGGTCCAAACTCCCTCCTTGCACTCTCATTGTGTATTCAGAACCCTTGCAAGAGAGATTGGGCGAACTTCCAAGTGAATTGAGGCGAAACTGGTCGAAATCGGGCTCAGGACAGGTGCGTGACTTGTCAAACTAGGTGCTCGACTTGTTGGGAGGTGCGCGACCTGTCAAAGGGTCTCACACAGAGGAATTTTGCAACGGGCGTGACACATCAAGAGGGGTGCGACTTGTTGGGCGTGCTGCGTGACTTGTCAAACTGTCTTCCCCCAACTCATTTCAGAATTGCTCAAGCCTCCTTTAAATCATCAAAACGCTTGAGGTAGGCTCTTCAAACTTGTGAATGGCTACTGGTTAGTTGGGAAACATCATGAATGTGTTTGTAATGATCAAATTGTGCAAGAATAAACACTCCATATGGTTGTTTATAAATTTGTAAAAGGTGCTAGTGTTTATCGTTGTTTCAATGTTTCCCCTTGTAATCATTCTCTTCATTCCCATTTCATTTTCCCTATATTTCCATGTCAATTTCCCTTCTAAATTTGCAAGGAAAATAAACCCTACCCCTTTCCCTTTAAAAATAAAAAATCAAACCCTAACCCTACCCCTCTCCCAAAAGCATAAAAAAAAAACAAAACACTCAAACCCTTATCTTGCTGCACCATATGCATGTGTAACCGCAAGAAATTGTTGGTGAATATGTAGAGAGTTTTGTAAATTTTCCCTATTTTCCCCTGTTAATGAATGTATGCATATTCCCATATGTTTACTTTCTATACATGTATTCCCATATGAAATGATTTTTGCAAATGATATTCCAATATTCCTAATTATAAATATGTATTCCTATTCGCCATAATTGTTTGCATATTCTCCTTAAATTCCCTGTTATGTTCCTATATTCCTAATTCCTTGTAAAAAGATCCCTCCCCTAATATTTCCCTCATGTCCTTGTCCCCTTGAAACAGCATAGAATTCAGCACTTTTTGCAGGCAGAAACAGCAGTACAGTGTGTCCACTTTGCTCCTAAACTATGTCAGAAACCAAAACTTATGAGCAAAGTGATGACCAATCATCAGCTGCAGAAATTGAGGAACATAGGCGGCCTCATAAGGGTGGTAAGGGTGGACATCATAAGCGAGAGGAGCCCACCTCTTTGATAGAGTTACAAGCTTGTCCTATGGTGGTATCATGTTTCCAGTACATGTCTTGCTACGAATTTTGCGAGAGGATCTCTCGCATTCAGCACCACCGAGAGTTGGCCCGCCTTTTTGTTTTACACTTGCATGATGGACATGTCAACCTTGCAGGGGTAAACTTTACATTGACACCCGAGGTGATCTCATAGGCTACAGGGATACCTAATGTTGGTGAGGTGTGTAATAAGCACAAGATGTTAGATTTTGTTTAATTTGAGCCTTATGTTCGGCCACCATTCATGAGACATCTGGCAGGTGTGTTTCCATTCAGGTTTCTCAGAAGCAAGTATGCTCCCATGGTGAAGCTCATTATGCATTATTTTACTTGTGAGGGAATATTTTCACTGGTGTACTCATATCATATTCGCCTCTTGATGCACTTCACCCGAGTGAGGATGATGAACATCCTGGTTTTCTTCTTTCGGAACATTCAGAAGATGGTGCCCACATTGTAGAGGAAGACCCTAGCGCAATAGTACAGGAGCCTTTACCATCATGGTTTGATTCAGCTAGTAGTATTGCATCAGTTGACTCAGCAGGGCATCTCATGGGAGGAGTTCATCTCTCGTGAGTTTTTCACAGTACCATCACTGCCACATCCTGAGGTTGTTCACGAGGAGGGAAGACCATCACATCAGCATGACATCCCTGTTACTAGACATGTCAGCTCCTTACCTCAGGTCACCTATCAGAGAGGCCCAAGGGCCTTATTTGCAGCAGCTCGGCGAGTACTTTCTCCACGCCAGGTGGAAGGGGTCTCGCCCTCTTCATCAACACCGCGAGTGTTATCTCCACACCAGGTGGAAGGGGCCTCGTTTCCGACAGTAGCACAGGTATTAGAGAGGGGCAAGCAGCCCATGATTGAGGAGAGATTGTCAGGTGATCCAGTTATTGATCTTGACGCCAGTTCTCCTAGCACAGAGCTCAAGGATATCATCCGAGAGCAAAGTACCGAGATTCAGTCGCTGCAAACGAAATTGTTGATGGAAAAATGGATAATCAACTATTTAGAGCAGTGAAACAAACAGGTGGAGGATGAACACAAGCTATATGAGATGCAGAAAATTCGTGAAGACCAGGTATTGGCTCGTAGGAGACCCGGTGGCTTGAGACCCATAGATCGAGAATCTATGTTTATTTGGGAGAATTCTCATTTGAAAAGGCTATTGGCTAAGGCTAATCAAAATAACAAACTGTTGAGGAACATGAAAAATCATTATTGGGCGCGGATGCACATGTGCAAAGCAAAGATGAAAGTGCTTCAAAGGCGGTTGGCAAAGGCACTAAAACGGAGAAAAAGACCCGATCCCCTCCGTATCTTGGTCGAGGCTTCCTTGAAGGAGCACAACACTAAATAGCTCAGCCACAACACAAATTTCTAAAAATTTTGAGCATTTTGGGTCATTTTTGGTATTTTTTTGGCAATTTACAGGTTTTTGCTCATTAATGGGTCTCACCCCCGGTGAGGCCCTTCGTCCCGGCAACTCCATTTGACAAAAACTCATCATTTCCAGATTTTTCATGCAAATTTACATATGCACATGGATGGAATTGAGATTTTGTGAAGTTTTGGGCCTCCAGAAAGTCAAAAAACATGCAAAATTTGACTTTCTGCCACCTTTTTGAACTGCAGAAAGTTGTCTTGGGATAATTGATTTTTTATAGGGCAAATGAACTCCAAATCCAAACATTCCAGTTGGGTTGGAAAGCAGACTCACAGACCCTTCCAACAAGCCTACTCTTGCCCAATTTGGCCACCTCCACGTGCCCCAAACATGGCTCCAAAGGGGCGCGACATGTCAGGCAGGGGGGCACGACATGTCAGGCAGAATTGCCCAAAAATGCATTGTACAGCCCAGAAAACGTAGATTTGACTCAGTTTGACTTTTTGAGGTGAATGATGATTCTCTTTGATGTAATTATGGTACTTTTATGACACTATTACTCTTATGTATCTCTTCTAGAAGATTCATTCATGAAATAGGTGAAAATTAAATGAATGAATTGGTTTCCAAGTTTATAGAGGTAAGTTGTTATGATTTCCTAGTTTGTAGTGCTAAGTTTAGAAGTGGTTGAAACAGCTCCTAGGATAGTGAGCTCGACCCCTAGAGGCAGGGAAAGAGGTTAGATCATCTATATTATGTACTTTCATACTCATTTTCATGGTTGGACTCTTGAGGGAGAATCTATCATTGTATTATTTCACTGTATCTCTGCAATTTTTTGGCTAAGGAAGACCAGGGTTTTGCAGTCCTCTTTGGGATTCTTGTGGACTCATGTGTTGATGGTGTTTTTCTCAATGTTCTTTTAAGATTTTTTATGTGATTCATTTCCTTTCTTTACTTCTGCACATTAAACAAATGAAGTGTTAAAGTAAGAATTCATGCTTGCCATGCTCTGCGTTTAAGTTTGTTTAATTTCAATGTTTTCTACTGTCTAAAGAGAATTCAAAGTTATTGTTTGATCTCTTTAGCTCTCTCACCTGTCATTCCTAATCATCCACCTCAAATCAAAGGCATCAATACTGTCTCCTACCTCGCCCCAAAGAACCCCCTGCAGAAACTGTGTCCAATCCCCACACCCAAAATTGCCATCCCCTAAATTTGCCACCAAAAACCCTAAAAAACCCAAATCAAACTCTTTGATCAGTTTACTAGCCTAATATCAGTGTTACCTTATTGGTGATCTCATCTATTGGAGATTTTACAAGATAGATCGGAGAGAGCCTTCTCCTGCCCCGTAGGGCTAGCTACGAGGCTAAATGGTTTGATGTTTCCTTGAGGTTTGCCTTTGTAAGCCTAAGGTGAAATTTCAAGTGCTAACAGAGACATAGCAACACTCATGGCAAGCAATATGAGAGTCGAAAACCAAAACAAACTTGAGGACTGACTTGCAATATACTTGTGTGAGTAATCGTGAAGGTTGCACAATTTCCACTGATAGGTTGGGAGACTGATTGCCAAAACTAAGCAGGGCACATTCCGAGGTGTCAGGAGACTGACTAACTGCTAGAAATAAGCAATGCACAGTCCAGCCTTACTTGCTGAGGACTGAAACTATGAAATGCGCAATTTCAATTAGCAGTGACATGCAACTAGTAAACTGCATTGCACAGTTTTTGGGCCCAACAGGACACTGCCTCCAAGAATTGTGCAATGCAATCCTAGAGTTCAATGTTGGGCTAGACTTGCGTAGTTTCTAGATGGAAGTTAGAGCCTTCACTTTTGATAATGCACAGTGATAGCCAGGAAAGGCACGGTCCGGGCCAAGGCATCCTAGGTCGACCGACCAGTGACTGAAAACATGAGAATTCTGAATGCATGATGAGATGAGTGCAAACATGGGTGAATGATAATACATAAAAATATCAAGTGAAGGATTCAAAAAATGGGAAAGCATGCATGTGTGAAGCGAGTCACCGCAATTGCAGTCGTCCCTGCAAAAACAGTTTCATGGATGCGACAGCAGTGAGATGTGAATGAAAATTGAAACGGTGCTTCTACAAGGTAACATACATCAAAATGATAGCAAGCGCTAATGGAAATCAAGCAGATAGCACTCACAAAAAGTGACAAAAATATAGCAGGTGACATGAAAAGCAATATTACCTAGAAACGGTTGAGCTAAATGTGTCGATGGCTCCTATATGAAATGTGGGATGTCAGACCTGCAAGGTCGATGTGAGGAATGAGCTCTATAGTGTCTGGTTGATGAATTTTGATAAGATCAAGTTTATGACGTGCATGACACAAATCTAGGAAAAGAGACACTTGGCAAGAGGTTCCTAAAATTATCCTTTCATGTAACCTCCAATTGCTAAAAATAGATCCTTGAATCAAGGGATGCCTTTCATGCTTCCTTGGGAGAAGCATTCCATGCATGAAAATCAATTTTTCTTAGTCCCAGAGGGAATCGATCAACTTGAAGGCACATGCACTAGTCTGTCAGACTAGGATGGAAATCTGTACAATTTATGGGCTAAGAAGAGATGGTTGTCCCAGAGGGATTGTGCAATTTCTGAGAGGAATAGGTGATTGTCTTCCAAAATTGTACAATTTCTGGGCTGAGAAGCTCTCCTCGGTCAGACCTCACAATTTTCTCAAGGAAGCATGTCGAGCTATATCTCGCAATTTCTGAGCTGAGCAGCTGTCCTGGGTCAAACCTTGCAATTTTCTCAAGGAATCCTATCTGACTGTATCTCACAATTTATGCTAGTTGTTGGGCTAGATTTCCAAGAGGGATTGCACAATTTCTGGGAGCAACAAGTGACTACTGCCCAGAATTGCAAAATCTTTGGGCTGATAAGTTGTCGTGGGATGAATTGCAGAATTTTTTAGAGGAATCCTGTTAAGAAGAATTACACAATTCTAGATCCCAACTAGGTTTGCACAATTTCTAGAGGGAAGTGTGGTTCCCCTCGAGAATTGCACAATTCTCAAAGGGAGATGCTCAACCAACAACTGACACTATGTCCGGAAAGCAACCTATGAAGCGGGTGGAACAAACCTCCATGCACATGTTGACAAGACTCTATGAAACAGCTAAATCTGATGTTCTTTACAGTGCAAGACATGCTGCTGAGGATGGTCGGTAGAGAGGCTCCAAAATGAAGTTAAGAAAAAATTTTGGAGGGCGCTTGTAGCCACTACAACACATATCGAGGTTTCCATATCGGCGTTCTAATTTTGATGCCCATGTCAGATCCTCCGATCTCCGATATCCCTTCCATCCTTTGATATGCGACCTCACAACTACGATAACCTCTGATCTTCGATCTTCAATCTATTACATGCTTCTAATTTCACAATTTTCATATCGGGATTTCCTAATTAGCAGTTATCCTTTCAAATCCCTGATGTGAAAATGCCAATGTAAAACCTTTCGTGATTCTTCCTGCATCTAATTCTAAGCTTTTATGTGCTATAAGCATATCAGTGGTAAACGTTATCGCAATTTTTAATGATGTAGCAATGAAATTTCATCGATAAAGTTCCCTAATATGTTAACGTGTAATGTTCCCCATTTGAATTCACATTCTATCAATAAATGGCCAAATGTGGGGAATTAAAGGTTTTCGATATAATAATCATTTTCATTATTACTAACGATTTCCTAAGATTTATGATCTAGGTGGATGTTGGTGGCCACCCACCTATCCCATTTGGACCCCCACAACTATCTCTCTCAGTTTTTTTAGTTTCCGTAATTGTAGTAAAATTTACTAGTTTAGCAGTTTTTCGGGTCCTGAACTTCCGGAGCCGTCTTGAGGCCTTAGACGATATTTTTTGGGAAATTTGGGAGAAAATTAGGGCCATGGATTGATGTTGCTCTCCCAAATTTAAAGTTCTCAGATAGATCTTTCTAACGATCTATTGTACACGTCAAAAATAGATCGGGTGCCAAAGTTACGACCCCAGGAAGTTGATGTACCAATTTACCCAAAACGAGGCCCACAATTTGGTGTTTCATCTTCCAGGGTTGGGTTTTTGGATGTTTAGGGTTTTCCATTGTTTCTAAACAATAAATAGGCCTTTGAGCCTCATTTTAACACAATTCAGAGGCATGTAGCCACCACATCTCTTCTTAGAGATAAGCTACCATTGCCTTAGCTGGTTTATTTCCATTTCTATTTGTAAGCATATTTCATTATTTTACAGTAATGAAATGAAGTATTATTTCCAACCCATATATGTGCTTATGGTTATCTCTATAATTTATTGTGTTCCTGTTTAAATCCAGATCAGTGATATCAGAGCAGTCTTCTTTTTCTCTATTTTTCTTTTCATGTCCCTAGCAAGGTCGGGATATAAGGAGTTAGGGCTTGAACTGGTTGAACCTTTGCAAGACCAGCCTCGCAAATCTTGATAGCCAATGGTGAACGAAAATAAGGACGAGGGGGTAGGACTTCCTATCAAAGTCTTGCTAAAAGAGACCTTCGAGCAACAAAGGAATGTGATGATGGACAACTTTTCCCAAATCCTTCAGTGGTTACCCAGAGGCAATGCAATGACTTCTAATAGCTACACTAGAAATGCCACACCCTTTAAGGTACAAGTTAAGCTTGAAATCCCCATCTTTGAGGGTCAAATAGACACAGATGTCATAGATAAATGGTTAACTTTGCTAGATGTGTATTTTTCTGTTCATGATTTTTCTAGTCAGGAAAAGATTATTTTTGCTCTTCTCAAAGCATCCCCCCACGTCAAGGACTGGTGGGAAACCTACTGCGATCAAAAGGATGAAAGTACGGGCTCGCTATTTTTAGCCACACCCACTTGGGATTCATTGTGAGATTTCATCAAGGAGCAGTACTACCCTATCAAAAGCTACAAGGAAAAATACATAAAGTGGACCATGCTGCGGCAAGGAAGGGACCAAGATGTGCCAAAGTTCACAAACATTTTTTATACCCTTCGTACACAGATAGGTATCAAGGACTCTGAGCTACATTTGGTACTCAAGTACTACAACTGCTTACATATATACATCCAGGAAGAGATGGAGTTCTTGAACATCTCCTCGCTTGGCACGGCGTACCAATACACTATCAAAATCAAGCAGAAGTTTAAACAGAAGAAGTGAGACTTTAGATCTGTGAATCCAAAGCAAGGGAAAGGCTTCCCCAAATCACAGAACCAAGGACAAAGCCAAGACGGGGCAACCCAAGACAACCCGTCGAAGCCACAAGAAAATAACAACAGCATGAAGTCGAAGAAGGACACAGGAAAGTGGTGTGAGTTTCATAAGAGCCCCACTCATAACACAAGTGAGTGTCAGACCAAGCAGTCATTGGTGGCCAAGTAAAAGGCTTCCGAATCAGATGCATGTTCTGACCCTGAGTCGGAACCCAACAAGGGGAATGGCAAAGGGAAGCAGATCATTAACATGGAGCCTAGCGCCACTTTTGCCACTACCAAGGTCCAGAAAAATGAGCTCGAAGATCCAGAGGAGGGGGATCATCTTTTCCACTCACAGATGTGGGTGAAGGGTTCACCACTACAATTCATTGTCGACAGTTGTAGCTAAAAGAACATCATTTCAGCAGAGGTCGTAAAGCGGTTGGGCCTACCGACTACACCACACCCACATCCGTAGAGTATCGAGTGGCTTCACCAAGGACGAGATCTTCGAGTTCGCTAGTAGTGCTGCCTTCCCTACAGCATCAAGCCCTTCATAGATGAGGTATTATGTGATGTTACGCCTCTGGATGTTTGTGATTTATTATTAGGTCATCCATACTTGTGGAAGTGACATGTTGTGTATGAATCAAGGCCTCACATTGTTATTATTTCTTTGGGTAATTCATTATAAAGGATACCTAAGGTAGCCCCACCTATCACCACCTCTTTGATCGCCGCTAAGAAAGGTAGCAAGCTCATCTCACAGACTAGGAAATTTATTTTCTGCCTGGTTCACTCCCAAAGTAAGGGGAAGATCGTTTCCACATCCATGACCCCCGCGAAGGGTTCCTCCATGCAGCAGTAGTAGGAGCAGAGGGGTACAACCATGAAATAACACAAGAACAACTTCTCCTCATCCACAGGGCCACCACAAAAGTTTTAGGTGGGTGATAAAGTTTGGTTACATATGTAGAAAGAACACCTTACAAGAGCCCATAAGAAGCTTAGACCACTCTGACATGGTCTTTACAACATTACCAAGGCTTTGAGAAACAATGCTTTGGAGCACAACATTCATCCATTCCTTCACCTGCACCAAGTGTTCAATGTGTACCACCCTCGACCATGCTTCCCACAATTACTGGACACATCAGAGATTGCTGTTCAGCAGATGGAGGAACTCAACGCAATGGGGACCACTGCTTCCTAAGGGAAGAGGAATGATCCAGGTAGATGTTGGTGGCCACCCACCTATCCCATTTGGACCTCCACAACTACCACTTTCAGTTTTTTCAGTTTTCGTAATTGTAGCACAATTTATTATTTTTAGCAGTTTTTCAGGTCTTGAACTTTCAGAGCTGTTTTGAGGTCCTAAACAACGTTTTTTGGGAAATCTGGGAGCAACACATGCCCACAGACCAATTTTTCTCTTCCCAAAGTTATATTTCGCAGATAGATCTTTCTAACGAGCTATTGTACACGTCAAATAGAGATCAGGTGCCAAAGGTATGAGCCCAGGAAGTTGATGTACCAATTTACCCAAAACGAGGCCCACAGTTTTGCGTTTCATCTTATAAGGTTAGGCTTTTTGATGTTTAGGGTTTTCCATTGTTTCTCAACAATAAATAGGCTTCTAGCCTCATTTTAACACAGTTCAGAGGCATGTAGTTGCCACATCTCTTCTTAGAGATAAGCTACCATCACCCTACCTGGTTTATTTCCATTTCTATTTGTAAGCATATTTCGGTATTTTACAGTAATGAAATGAGGTATTATTTCCACTGCATATCTGTGTTTATGGTTATCTCTGTAATTTATTGCGTTCCTATTTATATCTGGATCAATTTCGCTCATAAAAGTCTTGGATTATTTTGTAATTGGTTATTTGCTAGGTTATTTTCTCTGAAGTTAGTTTCTCCTCACTATTGTGTTTTTCTTAGTAGGCCAATCCTAACAAACATATTTCAGCAAAAATGTCTCAGACGACCAAACTGAGAAAGAAACCTATTGTTTAACAATAATTAGTCACTCCTCCCCTTGAGGCCGCATAATTTCCTACATTATTTACCGATACCACATGCATCTCGGACATCAGAACCTCTACCTAGGAGGCCATGTATCATATTTTCGAAGATGAAGAACCAAGGGTCACAGAAAGGGTAACAACAATCAAATATTCATACCTAATTTTTGATACCACATATAGTGATATGTCCAGTTCATTCCTCCATATAATTGTTGCTCTGTCGAACATCTTTCCTTACATGGATATGATCAGATGGGTTGTTGACCATCTAAACATTGCAGAAAGAAAATTTATGACCAATAGGAACACAGTCACTAGCTCTTTCACCAGCAAATATTTCACTTAGATGTATGAGCTGCCAACACCTCAAAATAAATATGATAAGGACTTCATGGATAAATTCATGAAGGAAAATTAGGATGAATCTAAAGTCATTAGATGATGGAGAACAGACGCTAGAAAGCACAAGCGAGAGGATAAGGGTGTGTACTCTATATCTTCTCTTGTCGAGCCCTATTGTTATGTTGTCGCTATGATATGTAGATTATTTGGTTATGCCAATACCCAAAAAAAATTATACCAATGGGTACCCCTAATAGATATAATCTATGATAGATATGTTATGGACTGGGGGACTATTCTATCTAATAATTGAAGTATCCAAATCCTATATTATAGGAAGAACGAAGTTTTTCTTAAAATATTGTTCCCCAATTTTACATGAGTGCATATGTAATGGATGTTATTTTCTTCACTTCTGATTTCCCGTCCATGGGATGGAAATGGACCATGCAGGACCCTATTCCTATCCACATCTATCATAGTATTCTTTGGTAGTCAAAATGTTAGCCCCATTTCTACAAAAAAATTCCATGGAGTTTTGCTTCCAATCCACTAGTTTGTCTTTAATGAGAAATGCCCTAGAATCTCACCTGAAGCCAACAACCACCTCTTATCAGTTGGTAGATGGTTTGGAGAAGATTCCTTTACCTATGTTTGGGTTTTTGGTAGCCTTTCACACACACATGTTACCCCTATATATTCTTGACAAGCCCCTAGCCCGGGAAATATCATATTAGACTGTGGGAAATGACCTATATAAGCTCATGAATGATAATAGAAAGACAATGTGACATGTATTTTCCTTTCATTGTGGTGTCTATTCCTTTGATAATTTCAAGCATGCTACTAAGGAAATGGAGGAAATCCAGCTTATGAACTTTCAAACCATTCTGAATCGGAAATTTGACCCCATTGATACTTCCAAGAATGTTACAACTCAGGAAAAACTCAGGTAGTTCACAAATGAGCCTAATAAGTTTGATGACATGTTTGAGTCAGCCTCCAACTATGAAAAGGTTGAGAAAGGGGCAGCAACACAGTTCAGTCTTGAATAATTAATCCAGTTCAATCAATACATAACTAAAAGGATTTTCCACTTGCCCACAAAGTTTTTAAAACTCAATCAGCAAAGCACAGAGCAAGACAAAGGAGTGAGCACATATCAGTTCTCAAATGTATCTCATACTAAAGAGACATATGCTTCTTATTCTTCATAGGCAGAGGAAGTTCTAATAGATAAGAATCTGGAAGAAATTTGGGAACAATTTTCCAAACAATCTGACTCCAAAAATTTCCAAAATCCTAAAAAAAAAAGACCTCGTTCATTGTTGAGGCTTCAAAGGAACCTATGGGCACTGATGATTTGGAGATCATCCCAATATTTCTGACCAATAAGGTGATTATGAAAATAGATGATATTCCCCCTCTTGATGTATTCTATATTCTGGAGCATAAGGCTGGTCAACAAATAGACGAAAAGGAAACGAATTGAACAAAGGAAGAATTTGGTCCCTGACAATGCCTCCTTTCAGGTACTCTAGAAAGATGCGCAAGTCACCCTGGATAAAGACCTATGAATACTATCATAGTATGCAGGAGCTTATGCTAGTGCAACAATTGAAAAGTCCTCAGAAGAACAGCAACTCCTTAGGGAGAAGGATGAGAAAATAAGGTATCTTGAATAGAGTTTGGAAAGTGAAAACCAGGGAGTCGCTCGGCAATGGCAAGCTCAGCTTGCACAATTACAAACTAGCTTTGATAACCTAAAGATTCAATATGAATCTAACATAAAGAGTTGAGATTCCCAAATATAGGAGCTACAACACAAAATTGAGCAACTAAAGACCAATCCAAAAATAGCAAAGTTCAAGAAAGAAGCAGCAGAGCTAAACAGTCTACTTGCTCAACAATAGGTTGTATTTTGTCAAAAGTTGGCCATTGTCCAAGAATTATGCCAATCGAGTTATTCACTTGTAAATCAAATATCTGATCTAAGGACATATTACAGAGAAGTAGAGGAAAATATTTCTAACTTCGTCGATTTGCAAGACAACTTTGAGGGTTGATAAGCCAATCTCCCAAAAATAGAATAAACTCATAAAGACATTGTCTTTCAAGAATGGGAGATTAAGCTCGAACATGCGGAGATGGTGATCTATAGTGCCAGGGAGATATCAAGTAGTATCACTGAATCAATCAATGATATCCTACTGCAGGCTAATCTCATTTCAGATTTCCCTGAAGATACCTTTCCCGATGTAAAATTTCTAACAAATACTTCACAAGAATCATCAAAGAAGAAGGTTGAGGGAATAAAGGCCCTATCAAATATCGACTTGGAATTCCATTGGAATTTCCTAGTCAAACCTCACAGTCAATGGTAAATGCTAAGGTGTCTTGCAAATACCATTAGTCACCTTCTTCCAGCACTCAACAATGTGTTATTCACTGCTCAGATGTGCATTGATCCTCACCGTCCACCTCAATTGAAGTTGATGATAGACATATGCGAGCTTCGATAGTGAATGGAAAAGATGTCCTCCTCCAAGCCATGATCAAAGTTGTTATAACAAGAAGCTATTATTATCTTGTATTTTATTTTAAGTGTGGTTTTTTTAAACCACCCAACATTTTATGGAACCTTTCTATATTTGAGTTTTTATTTCAAATGAAAAATCCCCTCCAATGTTATGAAGAAGGGGTTCTAAATTATTGCAAGAAAGCTTTTGGTTTGCACTACTGTAGCTAAAAGAAAGTCTTAAAGGAAAGAAGAAACACTCTGGTTTCACTTATGAGTAGAGTTAATGTGTATCAGGCACTATTATCTATATACGGATACTATGTTTATGAGTTAAATTATTATTTGTTTTCAAGTTTTTTATATACGTTATTGCATGCAATTGAACAATTATCACTATTGATGTGTTTTAATTGAAATAATTTAAGTATATAGACAAACTGCAATATCTCATATGTGCAGTGAATTATATCAACTAATTTAATTAACTATTTAATTAAATTAGATATCATTACTCATTTTATACTCATGAATAGTTTGATGATCTACATTGTCATATTATGAGTGAAATCTTCAAGTCACATATATAGAAGATATATTGCCTCGGGGTCGATATTGTAAGGCCTTTAATTATATTAAAAAAACAATTATCTACAACGATCAACCTTCACACCTATATATCTTTTATCCGCTTTCATATGTATTTTTAAGGGAAATTGGTCCCATCAACCCAATCAAAGCCACCATCTCAAACGGAAAAGGAGTTGCTCTACATTTTCGACTGGGTGGTTTTCCCTTATGTTGAGGTTGAGATGTTCAAGACTTCAACATTTTTGGTGCTAGAAGGAGGGCCTTCAAATTGTGAATAGCAAGAAGATCCAGTCTTAAATTAAAATGTCATTCAAAGAGTCAATCCCCCTCAAAATCACCACCAACTTCCAGATCACATTCTAAATCTCCAAATCCATGATTTGAAGTTGCTCAAAAACCACCAATGCTCCTAGCATACTTCCACTTTTAGAGTCCCCTAAAGTTTAGTGTTTAATTCATAAATTAGAGGAAATATCTATCTCTAGAGAGAAAATTGTTCAATTGAACATATCGGAAGGAACTGTTACATCCTCTTTACAGTCTTTCGATGTACTAACTAGATCCAAGAGTGAAAATCTTGGAGTCAAACCTTTTTAACTTCCATTGGTCACTCATTAGAGAAAGAAAAGCACACCAAAAACTCACTCTTCTACTAGTGATATTACATCATCATCCCCTCCTCTTACTCCTTCTCTTGGTCATAGTTCGTCTTCTACCTATTTAAATTATTGTTATCAATGTCTTATCCCATCCATTTGTCAAACACAATTGTCTGGTGCGGTTTTAATCAATAGCACCATGACAACTTCTTCCATTGTCCCTTCCTCTTCATCTTATGCATCTCCTACAACCTCCTCTATTCCTGTAATTAGTAGCACTATGACATCTTCATCCACCACCCAATCCTCATCATCTTCCACTTTCCAATCCTCTTCATATTCCACTTCTTCTACAACATCCTATGTTGTAAGAAATCCTAGGATGGCTAATAGACCATGGAACAATCCTGGGGTAATTCAAATGACTCCACCACTCCACTCTCTACCTAAACACCCAGAAAGATGGCTTCCTAAATAAAATCTTGAAGATGGCCTCCTTTCATAGGAACATCTTTGTAACTTTATGTTGTCCATAAATTTAAATGGATTCAATCAAGAAGATTGTGTTGTTAGAATTTTTCCTTATACTTTTTAAGGATCAATAGGATCATGGTATTTTTATCTTCCATCTGGGTCTATAACTAACTGGGATATGTTTGAAGAACAATTCTTACTCAAATTTGGAGATGACCGAATCAGTGCCACTTTGATTAACGATTTGTCAAATTTTAAAGCTAATCCAAGTGAGAAGATTAAGGATTTCAATTCAAGGTTTAACAAGCTACTGAAAAAAATCCCAAAAACTTCTAGACCTAGAGTAGATGTATGAGTTGCATGGTACATTAGTGTGTTTCCTTCAAACATTGTAATATTTGTAGATAGGGAAAACAAAACATCATTATCTGATAGTAGGAAAGAGGCCTTGTATGTAGAAAAGAGAATCCTTGCCCTCGAGAAGAAACAACTCTTGAGTAAAGGAAACAAACCAAAAAGGTCACTTTCAAGAATGAACCAAGGAAGAAAGCTCTGAAATATCCTTTTGATCTAGAAGGATTGCAAAAGGTTCTCAAGACTATGTCAAACAGAATGGTAGAGATTAAGAAACAGGTTGTTGAATCACCCAAAAAAAAAATTGGCCTTTTAGAAGAAATCAACCATATGAATCACAAAAACCTACCATCGTTTCCAATGCCGAATCTAACCAAGGTGATGATGAGGAAGAATCATACCTATCTATTGAAGATTTCCATGAAGAAGAATTAGAAGAAGCTCATGAATTGTGGGATTTTATTTTAACTTCATCACAAAATGAGGAAGAAGAAGAAGAACCCATACCTATTAGTAAGATAAGTAAAGGACCTGTTACACAAAAATATCGTCACCTTGATTATTTGCAGTCGGTATGGGTCTATCACCACCTATACCAGCTTCCTAAGCAAGTCTCAAACCTCATCTCTTCAGAACAAGCTTTAGAAATGAGAGAAAAGACATCAAAAAAGCAATGTAACTCTGGTTCCGCACTTTCTCTCACTTTTGCCTGCGGGCCCGCACCTTTTGTTTAGGATATCTATGTACTTATATGCTCTGTATGTAAAGGGGAGGGTGCGTACCCCTGTGAAAGTCCAAAGGCGCAATTTTTATCTTAAAAAACTCACTTTGGGTTAATTCTAGAGTTTTCTAGAAGGATTTGTTATGTGGATTGTTCGCTCCAAGTGGTTCATGAATCCCATCATAGGAGGAACTAATCCCTTGTTGAGAGGAGCTATCCCTTTGAAGGAGGACTCTATCCCTTTGAAGGAGGAGCTGGTAACTGATCTCCATTGCACTATAAATTGAGGCATTGGGTCAGTGGCCAGAGAGGTTAGAAGCTGAACTTTTTGAGGGTAAATGCTAGTGAAATCAAGACTTCCTATTTGAGCTTAAGAGGAGAGATCACATACCTTTTTGGCTTCATTCGGGAGTGAGTG
>APFE030122093.1:0-19059 GCA_000404065.3 Pinus taeda | reverse complement strand
GGTATCAGAGCTAGTCCAAGCTCTTTGATGGTGACAGAGCAGGTTCATGCTCTTTGAAGTGTCAAAGAAGCTAAAGGAAAGACCCTTGTTGCAGCAGCAGTAAAGCTTCTCCAGCTGTGTGAAGTTTCAGCCAAAGGGATTCAGGTATTTCTCAAGTTTTTGAGTTGCTGTTAAAAAAAAACAGTCAGTGTTTTTTAAAAAAAAACACAGTCAGGGTTTTTACAAAAAGTTAAGAATGGCAAGGTCAAAGAAGAAAGTGCCCAAATCCCCTAAAGTTGTGTCTCCCTCCTCTGTTAAAATAGAAGGCAATCTATTTGAAAACATTTTATTTGAGGCTCCAAGGTTCGATGGGGACTTTGATATGTGGGAAATAATAATGAGGACTTTCCTACAGTCTGAAGGCATTGAAATTTGGGAGTCAGTGATTGATGACAGCAAAATGGATGGAGAATCCAAGGAATACAATGCAAAAGCAGCAAAGATAATCCTGGATGGTCTGCCTGATTCTGTAAAGAAGAATCTAGGAAAATATTCATCAGCAAAAGATATATGGGATAGACTGCATGAGCTTCATGCAAAAGGAGCACTCACCATGACCATGAATCAAGAAGAAAATTCCGAACCCATCATAGAAGCTGAAAATGAGAAGGTTGACCTCATCAAGCTTCAAGTGCAAGAAAGGGATGAAGAGCTTGCCAAGCTTAAAGGAACTTGATGAAAGCAGAAGGAAGCATCATGAAGAAGTCATATCCATGACAAATCAGTTGAATAAAGCAAAGAAACAGGAAGATGCCTTGTCAAGTCAACTTGAACAAAGGCACAAGAGAGTGAACAAACTTGTAGAAGAGATTGGACAGTACAAGGTAGAGGTATCCTCCCTTAAGTCTGAGCTACAAGAAGCCAAGAAGCAGGCACAAGAAGCTGAAAAGAAAGTGGAGAGCAGTCAAGCAAACAATGAAGAACTCTCCAAAATGAAGTCAGATATAATCTCTTTTAAAATAGTAGCAGCTGAAGCTACCCGAAGCAAGGAAGAAACTGAGGAACATCTTGCAAAGAAGAATGCTGAGTGTGAAAGATTGGAAGAGGAGATTGTCCTCCTCAGGAAGAAGGTTGAAGGGATGAACAAGATCATGAAGAGCTCTCAAGCTTTGGATGACATGCTCAGCTATCATAGATCTCCATATGATATAATTTCTTAAGAAGACACTTTTACTTTCTTTTTTTTTAAGTATAACCACATAGGGTAGTTAGCTTTATGCATTCATGTTTTTAATTGTATTTTATAATTATGATATTTGGCCAGATAAATACTTTGTTGCAAGAAAGGATTAACATGTCGTACATGCTCAAAAGGATTAACATGCCATACATGCTCTCTGAAAATTATGATAGAAAGTTTCAATGAATCAATCTTTATTAGCATGGCGAGAAGCATGAAATAATCTGGGATGGAGAGTTGAATGTGTTGATCAAATTTAATTAAAAAAATATTTTTTTAGTTACTTTATCATTCAAATTTTATTCATATGAATTCATATTTAAACAATAACCAAAGCCTAGTCAATGAAAGTATTTAAAGATATTATTTCTATTCGACTTAAATAAAAATTATAAATTATGTTAATTAGCTAATTATTATAATAAAAAAGAGCTTGGTAAAGGTTGGGTAAAAAGTTCTAGAAAAATGATATTTAAATCATTTTTTTTTAAATACTTTTTATATTTATTATAATATAAAACTTAAATTCTACTATGAAAGTTAGAAGATGAAAAAAAAAAAGAGAGAATGAATAGGTTACACTATTTCACATAAAATAAAATAATTTATAACACCAACAAACAATAGCTTTATTTTAAATTAAATTGTATAAACATTAAAACAAATATAAATATGATTTTTATAGTTTTCAATTGGGGTGTGGGTAATAGTTAGTTTTAATTAAAGCTGTGAAACAAAATAAATCTGAGATCTATTGCATGACTTTTCATATTCAAAGGTTGACCTTGCTACCTTTCAAAATGTAGAACATATGGCATACATGTTTACAAATGTGTTTCTCATACAAATTTTCCAAATTAACAAACCTATGGAACTCTCTTTGCACCTTTTGGGGTAGTAAAATAATATTTCCATTAAAATGAAGTTTCCTTTACTAAAAACATCTATATTATAAAAATAATTCCAAATTTTATTTAATAAAATATCTATATTATAAAAATAATTTTAAATACATACCTGAAATTTAATAAAAAAATTTATATTATGAAAATAATTTTAAATAATTTACTATAAAATAATTTTAATTAGATACATTCAATTTAATTTAACATTAAAAAATTTACCCCATTGGGGGAGACCAATTTGGAAAACAAGCCAACTCGGAGCAATATCCGCCCTCACTCACAGCAACGATGGAGGTGCTGAGTGGAAAGTATGACAAGCATGATGGTCAGCATAGGAAGTCTCTCGAAAGAGTTTGGGTTATTATACTCCTGGTGTTAGTTGTTGCTAGCAGAAGTATCAATCGAGAGATGAAATCGTGGTGTCTGGAAGACATTACTTGCTTGGTTCTTTTGTGAGGCCTCTTTAGAGGGCCAAGCTGAGGTCTGGATAGGTGGAGGAAATCAACTACATCTACAATCTAGCTCTACAAAGCATTTTTGCATGCAATAGAATACCAAACCATTATCTGGGACCTTGGCTTACTTAGGGAACAAGGGTTGGTTTTGTCTGGTAGTAAGGTGTTCGAATTTGGCTTGGGATATGAGTGGTGGCCTTCACGACCAAGGCACAGTGTTGGTGCATTCATCTGTGAAAGGATCAAAGTTGATGCTTAGCTAATTCTATCACTTTCACTTTCAATTTTGATTCTATTGTGTGTCCTTAACGTTTGACAATTCAATAGAATTAGGCATTGGTTATCCTCCCCTTGGTCTTCTGGTGGTGAGTCTAGATTGTAAGAGTTTGTATGGAGAACTTATGTGAATACTAAATAGGGAAGGTGAGGGTATTTTGTTTCGACCAAGAGAGGAAATCATTTAGTGTTTATTTAGATAGAAGTTGGGAAGTAAGGGGGATTGGTGGGGTGGATATTTGGGCCAGCATAGGGATGACATTCCTATTCAACTTTTCTCTATGTGGAGACTTATGTTTCTCTTAGGTCTCCAGGGCTCGTTACTTTCTGTGGGAAGGAGTGCCTCTTATGCCATTCATTGTTTCTGGGCTTGAGTTTGCTATTTTTTTTTGAGAAGGTATTTTTTTGGAGAGTTGTGTCAAGTTAGGTAGGGTGGTGTTTTGGTACCCCTGGACAGGGTGGCGTCATTTCCATGTTTCAAAACCCTAGTGCATAGACTTCCACCATTCAATGGTAGCTATGTTGCACTAGCAGAGAGGTGCTCAGTAGGGCGGAAACCCTCATGGCCAACATGGGGACTGGGAAGAATAGGTGCAGTTAGTAGATGTTGGGGGGAGCGGATGCAGAGGGTGAGATAATCCATGAACATGCCACTTCTCTGAGCCATGTGGAATAACCTCGGTATTTGGCCTCGATAGATAACCAGTTAAGGGACATTCAGGCCACTCATGATGTTATGCACCAACAAAGATACAATGATAGAAATGAAATTATAGTCTATGTCAGTGATGTCTAGTACAACTAGGGAGAAATCTTGGAACGTCTAGATTCAGTAAGACGTAGTCAACGTCACAACAGTGAATGGATGGATGAGATTGAGATGGTATTGGTGCAAATTGACTATTATGTTCATCAAGGGCATGGCCCTCGTATAGCACTGAGTGGTGGTCACACCCTGAATCCTCCTCCCTGGTATGAAAATTGTTGGTTTTCTTTTGGTTTTGTTTGTGTTTTGGATGATTTGGTCATTTTGTTTTTGGGATTCATGTAACAACTGGAAATCTTTCTTATTTTTTTGCACTACTCTTTTTGCTAACAAATCTAGTCAGAGTGAAGTGAGAAGAGTAGCTAGCTATCAAGATGTATTTTGTACTCGTTTGAACAATTAATGAAAGTTTTTTATTGAGAAAAAAAATATATTTTTTTTGGGCTAGGTTATGTGAGTTATGACTGGCATGCTTAATCTGTGGCTTGATTAACGGCAACCCAAGGGCATCTAAGCTATCAAAATCGTACCCGGTATGAGCCACACCAGCTCTTAGTATGGTTGGAATTTTACCCATGGAGTTTTGAACCGGAGACCTTTACACCACGAAGTGCCTTAAGAGAAAACATTTCACCACTCATGGGCATAGTGTTGGTATTGTTAATTGGAATGAGGGAGGAAGCAGTCATATCAACTTGGACACTTGCGCCACAAATTTGCATCTAGATTGAACATATTAAAATATTTTAGATAAAATTATTTATATTATAACCAACCTGGATCCATCTTAACTTCATATCTACCAAGCCCTGAGAGAGATCAAATCTCTTCAGATGCAAACATTTTTTAGAGTGAAAAGATATTTGATCGCTTTAGGAGCTTGGTAGCTCTGAAATTAAGATGGATCTAGGCTGGTATAATATATATGTAGTTTGAAATTGAAATATTTTATTTATAATTCATGTTCTCTATATTTAAACTTTAAAACATGTCTCTTCATATCTTTTCGCTTATGCATACATTTAGTTATTTTTATTATTATTATTTTCTAAAATATTACATATCAAATCCATATTAAACATTGAAAGAATAACAAATCTCCCCCATGCATTGAATGAGAATGCAATTATTTATGGAATAAGAACTCTCTCTCTCTCGCTATATATATATATGTGTGTGTGTGTGTGTGTGTGTGTGTGTGTATATTTCATGTTAAATTTGTTTACTCAAATTGCCTATTGAAATATTTTATTTATAGCCCACATTAAACTTTTCTTTGTTATTGATATTTTTAAAATCTTATATATCAACCCCATATTCAAATTGAAATAAATTACACATCTGAAAAGTGAAAATATAAGAAAAAATTAATTTAAATTACTTTATTTTTCTCGTTATAAAAGTAGATATAAAATTATCTTATATAATATGATCATTGAAATATTTTACTTATGGTTCACATTAAAATATTTTTTGTTATTAATATTTTTTTTGTTTTAAATATCATATCCAAACTTAATGTAGAATGAATTACACATCATGTAATATGAATAATACTATTCCCTATAAACTCCATATTAAGCAGTGAAGAAATTATATTTCTTCTTTGTGCTAAAAATAAATGAAATTCTTTTACTCATCTCCATATTAAATAGTGAAGAGATTACATCTCTTCCTTATACTAAAAGGTAATTTATTTATTTTTACTTTTGGTTACTTTATATCTCTATATAAAAATTTTGGTGCAAATTGAAGTATTTTAATTATGACTAACATTAGATTCTTTTGTTATTACTATTCTTAGTTTGTCAATTTAAAGTATTCTTTTATTATTTTTAAATGTAACCTTAAGTGACAACATATCTCCCATATTGAATTGTATAGAGCCCCTCGACACAAAAGTAAGTTTGAAATATAATAAATAAAATAATTTTGAATAAATAAATAAATAAAATTCCTTAATTTAAAAATAATTTGTATTATAAAAATTATTTCAAAATTTATAAATTTGACACACATTCAATTAAATTCAATAAAAATTATATTTTTATTAAAGATATTTAAAAGATCATAGAATTCTTATGATCTTGTAGGTTACCTGCATGACATTCAAAAAAGTGAGTTTGGCTCACATACAAGCATATTCCTCCCATATACAACTACATTTATACATGCATTCAAGGGTCCAAAATTAAAGATCCCTGTGCAATACGGGTGGTATACGAAGACCTATAAGGATTCTACTATACCTCTCATTCTACAAGTGAAACTAGGCCCCCAAATCACACCCCCTGTGAATCGTATGTTGGGTCTAAAATCAGTGTGCATCATGTAAGATTTTCCGTACATATTCCAGACCTATGCCAAAAGAATAGGTATATACATTTGTAGCCTCTGAAATTACAAGCATATTAACTATTATAGTTGGTACATATTTAAGACATAGAAGTTAAACAGATCCTCAAGGAAATAATACATCCCTGAAGCACATCTATAGCTTCAGCCAACTTGTGGTTATGAACATTATTCCTTAATAATGTGGACTCCAACAGGTAAGAGTCCATAAAACAAGGCTATCATTTAGAGGCCTGCATTTTGGATGGTGGATAGACCCCATGACCCCTGTTGGACGCTTTGTAAGCTTGCTTCACAAAATAGGGTTCAATCTCTAAGAATCAAATTTCAGTCTACCATTATTATTTTGTTTACTGTTAGAAATCCACCCATATATATATATATATATATATATATATATATACTCTCCTTATATCACAACTAATGATAATATGTTATCAACCACCATTACTTTTTTAGAGAGCTTAAATGTGAAATTAAGGCATGAAAACTTTATGGTATAAGCCCCTCTTACGATATTCAATGTGTATTATTCATCAACTATCTATTTGTAAGTAGAATCATACCAATTGGTCAAAATTCAGGTGAAGGAACAGTTTGCATCTTGGCAATTGGTTGATGGTACAAATTTATGGCTTGTCCTCTTTTTATTTGCATCTTTTGCTAGAATATTGTATCAGTTTGTAAGTCTAATAGAGATGAAGTTGAATAATATGAACTTTAATGGTATTGTTTTGTTACACAAGGATAACCCTTTTACACAATAGATATGCCTAAGGCGTATTGTATCAATGGTTACTTGTCATCAGCATGTTGTTCTTAGTTGATGGATAATGGTGGAGGGATGCCCTAGTGTTGAAAGTATTTATGACTTATCATGGATACAATAGAATGAACTTCTCATAGAGAACCCTTGTTACTATAGAATTTTTCTTATGTTAATATATCATGATTTGAGGGGTCTAGAGGAATACCTTTCAGAAAATATCTCAATCATCAAATCTTTGAAACGCGTTAAAAGGACACATGTATCATCATAAGCATATTATCAATGCCCAATGTACTCAGATATGTGCATGGGATTTAGTTTTAACACAATATATGTACAACAAATCTAGCATCATGCCTATATGAGGAACTCTCCATCTCAAATGAAGAATTGAATACAGAAAATTTGAAAATGAATCAAAAATTTAGTGTTTGAAAGATCACTTCTGTTTTTCTTGATTATCCTTTTAAGGCCATCTCATCTGAGGAAGGTTGTATTCATAACCAAATGATCCATTTCTCTAAAATTATTTTCAAAACCATAAAATGGGGAAGTTTGTTTTGGAAGCCAAAGAATGTTCAACATGGACAATGATAGATCTACCTAATAAATACTTGAGAACCCTCACTTAAGTGGTATATGGTCATTATAGACTACATGATAGATCATTGTAATCGTATCCTCCCACATTTACCTGCTTTCACTGGATTTCCCAGGGTAAACATGAGTTGAGGGTCACTATGATAAGATTCAACTTCCTATATGACCTTAACGAATTGGATTCTAAAACTTAAGACCTTATTGACTTCCCTCAGGTGTTATAGGACCTTCAGGAGAAACCAAACCCCTCCAAGTGTCCAACCCCTGAGATAAATCTCATTTTCACTAACCTAGAGCTTAGTTGATCCCTTTCCAAGGCATGAAAATGATTGTAACCCTCTAGTTGCATTGATAAGTATGCCTCCATGTGGCTGTTGACTTTTCCAGTCAATTGTATACAAGTGACACAAATTCCAAGCCACTTTTTTAGGACCATGACTTGGGCCTCTACCCAAAACTCAGTGAAACCTCTAGAGATAGAAAAAAACTTAGAAAAGAAATCTTATAAACCAAATCTTGAACCAGGAATTGGCTTGACCCCTCCCAACCGGGACTGACATTTCATCAAACACATGGTGAACATGAATCCTACAAGTCATGAATGCAAATATGAACATAATGATCTGAAAACTTATATGAGATTTAACAAGAAGGGTATATGCCTTTTCACAATAGTTGTCATAACACCAATTAGTTTTTGCATTCATTATCCAAGCATTCATTAATAGAAATGTGTAAACATCCATACTTAGATATGTTAATTAACTATGCATATAACCAACATATAAACAAATAAATAAAAATGAGAGAATAGCCATTAAAGCCACATCATAACAAGTACATTTACTCATCAAAAGTAAGAGGAACTTAACTCTTATTAACCATTTGCAAAATCCAACCATGTCAAGGACTTCCTCATACCATCCGACCATAGATTGGGCTCAACCAAATATTTCTTTCAGTAAATCACCCTCATGCCACATTCAAAGCATGAATGTGGGATATCATGGGATAAAACCATTCATAAACAACCAAGGAAATCTAGAGTTTAAACCACCTCCAACTTCACCATATTGTTATCTCACCTAAACCGGTCCCGAGATCACAAAATGAAACTGAGCTTGGATGCCTCAGAATTTCTTCACCATCCCTTGAGGAATTTTCCTTTCTCCACCCACATGTTGAGGTATTTCAGTAGAAAATCATCTCCACCCCCAACCCTTGGGATTTTCCTGAGACCACCTCACCCAGATCTAAAACCTTCTGGCAATCAAAAGCTCAACCAAGAAAGAATCCCATCACACCATCACTATCAAAAAATGGAAAGGTAAGGCTGAAACCACTATCAAAACCTAGAAAAATCCATGCTACAAACAGTAAGAAACCAAAATACACATGTATATGCCAAGCATGCCAAAAGCATCTAGGAAACCATACATGTAATCTATTACCTGCAAATATTCTTACTGAAGTTTCCTGATCCAACCTTTCCTTTCTTGACCTTTGCTTTCCTTGTCCTCCCTCTACTTTCCTTATCCTTTCTTTGCTTGCTTGGTTTCCTTCTCCTCTTGGTGCTCTTCTCCTCTCTCAGACTAAATCCAAAACTGAATTGACAAAAGGATACAAATTGATGCTCTAATTCCTTTTATAATTTATGGCTCTAATTTCTTCATTTTTCCTTTATTTTCCTTCAATTTTCTCCTCACATGCAACCTGTGACCTTTCACCTGACCTTTCATCTCCCTTTTCTCATATTTTCCATTATTTCACAAATAAAAATACCAATTCATGCCTATTTTCCTTTTCAAAGACTTTATCATTGTCTTTGCAAATTTCCCCTTAGCCACAAATACAACAAGTGATGCCCACTAGGATATTTTGCCAAACATTCAACTTGGAATAAGTGTCCCATTAACTTGGTCTTGTTTTTACTTTGTTAACTTTATTACGTGAAATTTTAAATCAAGGTTGTTACAAAAACATCCCCCTTAGGAGAACACCATCCTCGGTGTTCTATGATACCTACAACTAGCAAAACCGTTGAAAACCAAAACATACTACACATGGAGCTTTATAACCCAACTCATTGCAATATTTACAATAAACAACCTGCTCAAAATCAAAACCATCATGAAAAACATGACAACATGACAACCATACCGCTTATTGGAGCTTTATAACACAACTCATTGCGATATTTACAATAACATCCATACATGAATATTTACATATACCAAAACTTCTTTGCCTCAACTAGAAAAAAATGAAGGAAACATATCCCACATCTGACCATCCATTTACCATGTAGCTTCATCGAGCCCAAAGTGCTTCCACTACACTTTAACTTGCTCGATTGCTCTATTCCGTAGCATGAGTTGTTTCCGCTACAATATGCACTGAGGTTTTGGCTAGAATACTCCTTCTGGATCCACCTACAACAAAAAGTAATCAATAACATGATCAACATCCTTTACATATCTTTTAAGCAATGAAACATGGAAAAAATCATGGAATTCCACTGTCAAAGGCAGTGCAAGTCTGTAGGCCACTAGTCTAATCCTTTCAAGGATATCGAAAGGTCCACAATATTGAGGTGCCAACTTGGCACATGATCCAATCCTCAAGGGGATCTTCTTGGGCTTGATCTGAAAATACACATGCTCCCAAACTTGAAACTCCTTAAATGCCCTATGTCGGTCTACATAATTTTTATGCCTGTATTGTGTTGCATTTAGATTCTTCTTTATAGCTTTCATTTCTTGTTCCATGTCTACCAACATGTCTGGTCCAATAAGTACCCTTTTCACTTGATCACTGCAACTGATGGGAGTATTACAACTCCGCCCATACAGTTCTTCAAACAAACTCATCCTCAGTGACTCCTGGTAACCATTGTTGTAAGAAAACTCAACCAATGGAAGGTACTCCTCCCATCTCCTATGTTGATGCATCACATACATCCTCAACATATCCTCCAAAACCTTGTTGACCCTCTACATCTGTCTATTGATCTACGGATTTAAGTTGCACTGAAGGCCAGCTCTGTCCCCAAACTTGCAAATGGCTCCTTCCAAAACTTGGAAGTGAACTTATCATCCCTTCTTGACACAATCTTCTTTGGAACACCATGCAATCTAAGGATCTCCCTGATGAATACTTGTGCCACCTCACTAGCTGAATAAGTAGTCTTCATTGAAATGAAGTGAGCTACCTTTCTCAACCTATCAACCAAAACTATGATAGAATCATGTTGCCTCGATGTCCTTGAAAGAAATATAATGAAGTCTATGGAAATGACCTCCCATTTCCATTATACAATTGGAATAGTATGAAGTTTTAGGATTTGATGGAAAAGATGTAGGCTTAGGATTTGATGAAAAATATGTAAGACCCATGGCCATGAAGATAATTTTGTTTTTTTTGTCGATAAAAATGTGATCAAATAATTTTCATTAATATTTCATAAAGGTACATCGTTTAATCCATGTCTTATGCTCTCTCGGCTTCACTTTAACTAGATTTGTTAGTGAGGAGATCAATGAAAAAATAGAGAAGAAAATACCATTTCTTGTAGTTGTTCCAAACAAAAACTAGAGAGATAGCCCAAAACACTCACAAAACCAAAAAAAAATAGTAGATGACATGTCAAGCAGGATGAATTGGTTCATGACCACGACTCGGGGCCCTTGGAGGGTCATGACCTTTATGAACATGGAAGTCAATGTGGGCAAGTCTCGTTTCTATCTCATCCAGTTGTTCATCAGTGCGGCATTGACTTCCGCACACATAGATAAGTCTGTCAACAATATCCCCCTTGCTAAATTGGATTTCATTGATGTACACTATGGTATCATTTATGTCATCATATCATTACTGATGGATGACCTCCAAGATGGCTTGAATGTCAAGGAACTGCTCTGCAATGGAAGCCAACGATGGCAACTACTCCACCCAACCTAATGACAGGTAAAAAACATATGCCTCTTCCCCTTCCATGGCTAGAACCTCCTCCACATCCTCGTTCATTTCCTCTATGAAAACTGCCCACTCCCCTGACTAGCCCCTAGGCTCAACTCCATGCCTAGCACACCCTCGTTGGCGAGTCATACCCTCCTAACTAAAACATCACTAGTTCTTCATAATGGAGGGAGTGCCTAAACCATGACCTCACTTTAGACTCGTTCGACCCTCAAGAGGGAGTGCGCTCACCCCATACCCACAACAGCCGCAGGCACTAGTAGCACACCAACTATGACCCAAATTACTCCCACCCTTATAAAAAAGGTCCCTTATAGTGCCTCTTATGTAATAGGTCCACACAATACCACCTCTCTAGATGCCCAGTACCAAATTATGATTCAGAGCGACACCTTCCCAATATCGAAACAAGACAAAGACCACCACACATTAACCAAAATCATAAGAAAGTTGGTAATTAAGACTAAAGGAAAAACCTCCACTTACCAAAATTCTGGAATTGGCTTGGGAACTACAACTAGGGCTGAGCAATGTCACTCAAATTAGCATTACAAGTGTTGCATTTAGCATTGTGAGTTTGTTCTATGAACAACCCCAACTCCTCTCTCCTATACCCCACACCATCCTACAAGTCACCGAATTGTATACCCCCTATACACATACCTCGAACAACAAGAGCAGTTCAAATTCAAGCCACCTAGACCAATGGGCATGCATAGGTAATAGGCTTGTGCACACTGAATCAAGTTGATTCTGCTCACCCTCCCACCCATACCAAGACACCAAATGTTGCTTAGAACATTGTTCGTTTTGAATATGTAGTAAATCGATACCTTCTCAATTCTTATAGGCGACCTCTATCACTTTGCTTGGTTGTCATCATGTCGAGGAGCATGTGTCATTCGAAATCATTTCACCTTCCACAAGCTAGGTCCCATACCACCTACTCACCCACCCCATCGAGGTATTTCATAAATTAATAATTGTTACAATAAAAAAATGACATCTTTTTCATAATATAATTTCATATTTTTCAACAACTATGATCTTTTATGAATAGCTCACCAATTTCAAAATTGGATATCAAAATCTTATTAATGTTCAATTTGACCATTATAGTGACTATTAATGAGCTCAAATGAAAGTATATTTAACACATCCCATAAAAAGAACATAAATTTCTATTTAAAATTATAATTGTGAAATATTTAAAATATATTTATAAAACCGTAATATTACTATCTACGAAAAAATACACAAACCTTCCTGAAATTGCGAAATAGGGAAAATAATAAAAAAAAACATAAAAATAAGATTACTAAATGTAAAAAGATACACAAACCTTTTGAAGTTTGGGGATGGGGATGGGGGATGAGGGGAATAATACAAAAAAATATAAGAAGGATATTTCTAAATGTAAAATTGTAGACACAAATATATTGAAGTTTGAGAGTAGCAGGTGGAGAGAAAAATACAGGAAATATAAAAAGAAAGTTTAAGGGTGGTTGTGGAGGAAATAATAGAGAAAACATAAAAATGTTTTTAATTTTAAGGATGGAGGGTGGGGACAAATATTTAAGAAAACATAAAATCATTTTTATGTTTTCTGTATTATTTCCCCCACTTGTCACCCTCAAACTTAAAAATAATTTTATGTTTTCTCTATAATTTATCTCATCCTCCACCCTCATGTATGTATGGATTTAGTTAAGTGTGAAGAAATTAACAAAAATAAAATTTAACTTCTGGGGGTGGAGGAAAATATTGCGTATAACATATATACAAAGGTGTGGGTGAGAGGAAATGTTGGGTAAAATATAAAGGTAGAGTGGGGTGGAGTGAAATATGTTATTTAAGTGTCTTATAATATAAAGTTATTATTTTTTATATCCACTTTGAGAGTAAGGGGCGAGGGAAATAATAGAGAAAAACATAAAAGGATTTTTATGTTTCTCTATTATTTCTTAACGTCTCCAGGGGAAACAATAGAGAAAACATAAAAACATTTTCATATTTTCTTCATTATTTGGGAGATGGAGGTCGAGGAAATAATAAGGAAAACATATTTTTGAGAGTAAAAAAAATAATAAAGAAAATATAAAAATGTTTTTGGATAAATAGATATAAAAAATGTTCCATTTAAATATATTTTTAAAATTTATGAAATCTATACTAAACATATTTAGGATGGAGGGTAAGGAAAATAATAAACAAAACATTAAAAAAAAAACATTTTTAGTTAACAAAAAAAAAACCCCTATTTAAATTATTGAATTTAGGAGGCTCGTGTTATTGCCAACGTTGCTCAGTGTTATTGTTTGCTTGAGAAATAAAAATCATTTTATAAATACTTTCTTTACCTAATTATTGATGAAGGTTTTTTAAGATGAGAACTATTAACTAACCTACTTTAAAACAATCTTCTTACTTTCTACCCATTGATTTAATTAATTTTTATCCTTCGTCCCTTATTCCACTAACTTATTGAGTTATCATTTTAAGAATTATTCTTATTGTATTTTATTAATATATTTAAGTAGATAAGCCTTAAGTTTATATTTATTTTAATAGATTTATTAATAAGACCGATTAATAGATTTAACAACATTTAATTGTTATGGTAATAACTTTAACAATATTGACTTACAATTAGATTTTTTATTATATATAGATTTAATATTAACCCCTTTGATTAAATATGAATAAAAACTAACTTACAATTAATTAACTAAATGTTTAATTATATGATTTTAATATAATACTAAATATTTGATTATATAGCTTTTATATAAATTTAATGTCAACCCTTTTTATGTTACTTTATTTATATAGATATTAAACTAACTTTCCATTAACTATTTAATTATATGCTAATTTAATCTTACCCCTTTTAATTTAATATAAGTAAAACTAACTTGCTATTGTTACTAAATTATTTAGTTATGTAATTTAATTTTTATATATATAATTATATATTATATATATATAATTTTAATATTTTTAGTTCATATTGAATAAATACATTACCTAGTTTATATTTGATAATAAACTAACTAACTAAAGATTTATTTATATTACTTAAATATAGGTCATTTCAATAACTAATTAATTCCCATTAATTAATTTATATTTAAATATGGTAATAGGCATTTAACTGAATTAGTAACTATTTAACCAATTATGTTCTCCTAGCCATATACCTTGGTCCAATCTCGTTAGCCGTTTCCCAATCAAATATACTCGTTAGCCATTCTAGTTTACCAGTTCAATATAGCAGTTCCCTGGTCAAATATATGAACCATACTCGTTGGTTTTAAATACGTAACTCTTCTTTCAATCAAGAGCCAACTTAACTTAATGGGAAAATAAGCTTTTAAAGGATTAGAATTAAGATGGAGGAATTAGATCAAGGAGATAGCTCACAAGATCTGATTCCTCATTAGCATAAATACTAATAATAAACACTTAGTAAATAGTTACATAAGTGCCTATTGAAAGTATATCCAATTCCTTATTTATCATATGCCTAAGAACTACAAATATTTATGATGAATTACTGAATTAGTTCAAATAAGACATCATGTATGCAAGCAAAAAATTATTATCATAAATCGGAAGATAGATTGACGATCTAAAATTATAATTGTCTATTCCTATGCAAATTTCAACTCTCATATTATATATAAAATTAAGCCCGTAGAATAGTCTAATTAGACTTTTAAATGAATTAACACTCAAGATTACACAATAGTGCATGAATCCAATTATTAACTCATACATTCAAAATATAAATTGAAAGATTGAAATAAGAATTTATTTCAGTTAAATCCTATAAACGATAGTGTTAAACATCATTAACTGAAATGATCATTTATTAATAAATGAATTCAAATTCCATATTCTCACAGAATGATAGTAGTGCACAATCCTTTGGAGTTTGTAATCAATCTGTTCTTGCAGAAAATGTCTCCTTCTTTCAAAAGTAGTGGATGATAAACAAGAGATTCTCCACCAACAGATATAATCTACAGCTACATTATTATAAGCTTCTCCCTTTGATTGAAGACCTATCATTCTATTAAAAAGACTAAGAGGTACAATAGTGCAAGCCTCCAAGGCTTTCTCTTGCGCATTCTGGACCTCTATTTTTTAAAACAAGTAAGCTTAAATAGCAGAAAACAACTCCAATATATTGTCCAAAGCATTGAGGGCATTTAAACAGATCCCTTCAACAACGTTTTAAAGGAAAACAATATTTTGGTAGAATTTTCTGAAAGTGATTTGTTGTCTTCGTCAGCTTCATTTGTTCCATTGAATTCTGTGGATGTTTGTCTATCTATTTGAACTGATATGCCACTTATCAGCACAGTTGTCTTCCTCTATCATGAACATGAACAAGGAAAACAGGATCGATAAGATAAAATCAAATGAGATGATAAGCGAACTTTATTTGAAACAAATCCTATTTTGCAGGAAATTGAGAAAAAACGTAGCGCGTAATAAATCTTGACAAAGAGATCATGGAGAGATATTCAGAGTGAAGAGGTGAATTTTATGGCTTTTTGCAATCGGAAACAGAGTTTGGGGCAGATCATAAAATAATTGCAATCGAAATATAATGAGGGCCAAAACTAAAAAAAAATCACAATCGGACTAGGCCAAGAGTATTCCAAATAAAATTTAAAGGGGGAATTCTTAAATCACATCGCAATAGCAATCAAAATGGGCAGAAGAGGGAGGAAGCAGTGATGCTTTGTTATTTGTGATAGTCGCAGACACGAGGATTAAATGAATTGCAATGTATAATTCTAACGAGTCCGAGGCTTTATCGCATATCACAATACACAGGATTATCGCAATCACAAATCAAAGTTGCAGACTATAAGAGGTGGACGAAAGACTTGTGATTTACAATATGCGAGATGACATCACTATGATGTAGCAGGTGACGTGACAGATAACATGGCAGATGATGTGGAACTGACGTCACTGCTGACGTCATATCGTAATCGGCAACCAGGATCATATCGCAATCGACATTAACATGAGGCATGATTTTTAGAACTTTGTGATTGTGATATAAGCCCCAGATGTGGTATTAATATAAATTGCAGTGAATAATCTCGACAAGTCCAGGCCTTATAGCATATTGCAATCGGGAAAAGGAGCAGGGTATGGACTTTGAAACTTTTTGCGATAGCCCACGAACACGGGATTTTATGGATTGGCATGTATTTTTCCATCGAGTTCGGGCTTTACATAACAATCACATTTGGCAATGGCTTTTGGAATGGGCGACATGTTTTTTAGAATTTGTGATAGCCATGAATGCTGGGATTTATGGATTGGAGTGTATAATCCGATCGGATTCGAGGCTTATATCGCATATCACAATCGGTAGTTTGGAGCGAGTTCGAGCCTTTGGAACTTTTGTGATTTGCGCAGATGTGAGGGCTTATTAAATGGAGTGTATGACCTCGTCAGGTCTGAGCTATCGCAATTGCTATCGGTTTAACGCTGAGACTTGAGTCTGTGGTTATTGCGATCTATAGACGAGGGGATTTCTAGAATTATATTAATTCCACCATTGGGTCTAGTTTAAAATCACATATCACAATGGGGAATGAGTTGTGGGTATTACCATGGAATTTTTTATTATGTTGATTTATTATGGGATATGCGATGCGGGTATGGTGGATTGTTGGAGTTTGTAAAGACTTCAACCTTCGGGAATCTTAAAAATTCTGTTTTATTTTGTTTTTTAATAAAATAACCCATAATGTTTAATACTTAAGCTTGAGTATAGTTTGTGTCTCGGGGGCTATTTAATTTGGTTTTTTGGATAATAAAAGACTTTTCTAAAATTGAAGGGTCCCTATTTTAATATAATAAATTTCATAGAAAAATTATAATATATTTAAATTGGGGTTGTTAAACAGTACAAAAATTGACGATTCACTACAAGAACTATTTATCTCTGATAAATGAAATTTTCCAAAAATTCAATAAAAATAATCTAAGAAGTGGAAACTACTTTTCGAAACATTTAGATAAATACAGTTACTTGGACTATAAAACTCATTAAATTGCAATTTCTGATAAAAACATTTTGTGAATTTAAAACTCTTATTTACTTGTATTAATCATTAATCAGTTATAAAAATAAAGGGGTCTTTTATGTCTGAACTTATAATGTACTCGTTCATCACAGGTAGAACCACTGCTACAATAAAGTGTCATGGCCCTGACAAACGTTTTACCTTTTACCCAACAACATTCCAGTATCTCATTCATTTAATTAGTCGCACTATCAGGGTATATATATATATAGTTATATTATATAATTATTATATTATACTAATATATATATTATATTTATTTCTATATATATATACTATTCTAATTTTTTTTATGCTAAAAATCCATTGTCCTTGTTTGGTGGCCAGATAACGACAATGTCACTCACCAATAATAATTGAACTGAGCAAGCTGGCTCATGATAAGTTAATGATGCGAGTTAGTGATAATTATTTCAATTGCAGTTACATGTTCTAAATTTTCTAAAGTTTCCTTCAAAAGAAGATAAATTGATGTGTTTATTTTTCAAGTCTTATAGATTGGATTTTATTGGACCTACTGATTGATCACATATGTTATTAAAACTTGTTCCAATTGCATCTTCAAAAAGAAAATGAGAATTGAAATTTTCTAAAGAAGAACGTTGTGATTTAATTACAGTTTCAGGTTCAAGTTCCATAAAACTATTTAGTGATTCAAAACTATTTAATGAATTAGATGTGTCTTGTTATTCATTAAATGATTTATTGTTTTCAGTATAGGAAGAAACAAGAGAAGTGATATGTTCAATTAAATCTTCAGTTGAAGGAAAATCATCTAAATGAAATCTATAATAAAATGACCAAAATCTATTATAAAAATCATGTAAAGATTCATTATCATACATCTAAACATTATCTAATTCTAAACACAAACTTTTGTAACTGTAATTTTGATGTGATTTGAGAAATACCTCGCAAAAATGTTTCCATGAATGAATTGATTTCTCAGGAAGCACTAAGAACCATTTGCAGATCCGTCCTCTCAATGTGAGAGTAAATAGCCTATACATCTCATTATCAACATTTATGTTAAAAGATTTACATCTATTAACAAAACCAACAATATGATTTAATTCATAAATATTACTTTCACCATCGAGCTTTAATTGTGTCAAGGACTCGATCTACTTCTTGGGAATGCCTAGTATAGGCTTAGGTGAACTAAATGCATGACCAAGTGTAGGAATGCATATGGGAGCCATGATTGCTTAAAAAATAATATAACAAAACTTGAAAAAAATAGCTACTTCAAGGCCCTCCTTCTAGTGCCAAAAATTTTGAGGCCTCGAAAATTGTTGCAACAACATTGGGGAAAACAACCCGGTCTGGACCTGATCCAGGTGGATATTGGTGGCCACCCGCTAATTCGACTTGGATCCCCTCGAGTGCTTCGTGCAGTTTTTTTCAGTTTCCTTAATTATAGCACAATTTACTATTTTTAGCAGTTTTTCGGGTCCTAAACTTCCGGAGCCGTTTTGAGGCCCTAAACGACGTTTTTTGGGAAATCTACCGCCAGCGATTTTTCATGACTAAAAATCGTCTTTTCCGTCGTAGTCCTCGGAGAGATCTTTCCAACGGGCTATCATGCGCGTCAAACGGAGGTAAGACGACCAATTC